>PVIY010019894.1:0-45039 GCA_004026745.1 Myrmecophaga tridactyla
AAAAAAAAAAAAAAGTATACATATGTATGTGTGTATATATATATATATCACACATATCCCTGGATGCCTGTATGCCTATGTAAAAATTAATAAACTTACAAAAAAAAAAAACCTAGAGTAGTTTTCGCTTTCCTAACTAGCACCCAGAATAGCCGTAAGCACACTGACTCAAAGGTTAGAATCTGAGACTGGTTATTTGAGCTGATTTGGCTTGAATGCAGTGATAACCTCAATGTTGGTAGAAAATGGGATACTGGTAGTTCATGGCATGCAGTGGCAAATGGTTACTTAAATTATCATCACTGGCTGCTTGGGATGAAGTACTTATTAAAAGCAAGGTTTGAGGAAATCAAGTGATTTCAGAAACTGGCCATTTTGGTGGGAATGATGAGTATAAAGATTCTGGATAGGCTGGCTGCTTCTGACTGCAATGGCCAGTTTACACAAAGGAAACACCTAGCTCAATCATTAGTCATCGAGGAAATGTGAATGAAAGCTAGAATAAGGTACAATTTCATATCCACTACAATGGCTAAAATAAAAATAATGGAAAATAACAAGTATTGATGCAGATGTGGGCAAACTGGAACCCTTATACATTGCTGGTGGCAATCTAAAATTGTGCAGCTGCTGTGGAAAACAGTTTGGTGGTTCCTCAAAAAGTCAGACATAGAGTTACCATACAACCCAGCAATCCTACTCCTAGCTATATAACCAAAAGAATTGAAAACTGGTGCTCAAATACATGTAGATGCATGGTCATAGCAGCACTACTTACAATAGTCAAAAGGTGGAAACAGTCCAAATGTCTGTTGGTGGATGAATGGATAATCAAAATGTGGTATATATATATACACACACACACAATGAAATATCATTCAGCTGGAAAAAAGAAGAAAGTTCTGATATTTGCAACAATATGGATGAGCCTTAACACATTATGCTACATTAAAGAAGCCAATCACAAAATACCACATATTGTACGATTCCATTTATATAAAATATTCAGAATAGGTGAATCCATAGAGACAAAATGAAGATAGGTGGTTGCCAGAGGTCAGGGGGAAGGGGAAATGGGAACTACTGCTTAAATATCTGTGGGGTTTCCTTTTGGGGTGATGAAAATCTTTTGGAACTAGATAGAGGTGGTAGTTTATATATTTAAATGCACTAAATGACACTGAATTCTTCATTTTAAGATGGCTAATTTTATGTTATGTGAATTTGCCTCAATTGTAAAAAAAAAAATCTCAGGGATTTAATATTTCAGCCAATGTCAGAGTCAAAGAACCAGAAATCTGTAACAGTGCACAAAGAACCCCTTGTCTTTTATAGACACAGAGTTGATGTAGCTGAAAAGTCAGACTAAAATATGAGGCTAATAAGTTGCAGAATTATAATTAACAGATTCACTAGGTCTCTAATATGACCTAAGAGTCTATAATAAATCAACCAATCAAGTTACCGTTCTAGGTCTTTGGATATAGAAGTGAATGAGACAAAGAAAGTCTCTACTGTTAGAGATAAAGGAAAAGCATTCTGAGCAGAGGAAAGAGCAAATGCAAAGCCCTGCGATGGGGCCAGTTTGGTATGTATGAGAGAAAGAAAAAAAGCCTGTGGAGCTGGAGAATAATGAATGTGGAAGAGAGTAAAGGAAGATGGCCAAAGAGGCAGTAGGGCTCAGGTGTGGTAAGTCATAGTGAAAAGTTATTTTATTCTGGTTTCATGAGAGCCACTTGAAAATGCCAGGAATGAGAGTATCACAATTGGCTGTGAGTTTTAGAAAGATCACTGCAGCTGCTATATGGAGGGAGGGACCGTAAGAGACAAGAGTATAGCCTATGGTGGTATTCTAACCTGATTGTTTCTGGGGAGATGCTTTCACTTTCTTCTGGCTGTTTAGTCTCTCTCGAATCCCATCCCTTTTCCAACCTTCATTCTGCAGCAACATTTTATGGAGGTCCTGAATGCCTGGCAGAAAAGTTTCAACTTGTGAAGCAACTTGGAAGCCAATGAACATTCTTTGGCTGGGGAAAGCTCTGGTGAAAGTATTATATAAACAGCTGCATGCAAGTTGGGTTGGAGGGGGCATGAGTTTTTGACTATACTGGAGGAGATGGAGATGGAGAATGAGACAGATACAAATTTTTTTAAATAAATGGGATGTGGCAATTTATTCTGTATAAAGATGAAAGAGAAACAAATCATAATCATGCTCACAAAATTAAGCAACATCGTTCATGAGAAGGTGCAGTAAGATCTTGAAGTCACAAATACTCAATCTGTGAATGTCTTTTAAAAAGAACAGACAGGGTGGGCCATGCTGGCTCACTGGCAGAGTTCTGGCCTGCCATGCCGGAGACCTGGGTTCGATTCCCGGTGCCTGCCCATGTTAAAAAAATTAAAGAACAGACAATGTAACACTGTGCCTCTTTCTGTGTTTGTTCCTGTGGTTGTCCCTGACCTTCAGGAGGCAATAATATGGCTTGTTACTGGCAGGGATCTCAAATCTGCTGAAAAATTTTCTTCTTTAAGGGGATTGTGCATTTTTGCTTACTCAGCTCAGTTTAATCAATACATAAAATTTTATTTTTCAGACGCATGCACATTGTTTTTAGTGCCTTTTCTCCCTCCTCTCTCTCATCTAATTTTTGCTCAATTATCTCAGGAAAATGTCCCTCCCTTTTGTACCCTTTTTCTTCCATTTGTGGACTAAAGAAAAATAAAGGAAAAAAATGGCCCTAATCATGAATGACCAACTTAAATTAGTACCAGTGATATATCCATATGAGAAAAAAGAAAGTCATACATTTTGAAGTGAGGTTTAATATCATAAAAACCAGGAACATCAAATTAGAAAGCTTGGGAAAGGACCCAAATTTCACTTTAGAATCTCTACCATAGTATCTATCTATATTTTCATCCTCCTTGAATTACTAATCTGTTGTTCCACAGGCACCATCATTTGGGATAAACCTTTTATAACCAATTTCAAAGATGGGAAATTAAATTACTTACATAAATGCTAAAATTGAATGGATTTTTTTTTACTAATTTGTCTTGCAAATGTATAATACAGTATACATACACTGAGTCTAAAGTCATTAGTGGACTAGTCTGGCTAGTAATATATATATATATGTATTTATAATGACTTTTTTTAATGAGAAAATGCACTAAATCTTCAAACAAGCAGACTTTTTTTTAACATGATCTGATTTTTTTTTTACTTTTTATTCTTTTTTGTGAAAAATAACATATATACCAAAAAAAGCAATAAGTTTCAAACACATCACAACAATTAGTTGTAGAAAATTTATATTTAGACTAGTACATTTCCTAACATAACTTATATGGTCAGTTTAACTGAACACCATAAGTACAGGGAATCTTGTTTAGGGTGTGAGATTTTGTAGGTTTGTCCAGTGTGATGCCCCAATAAATCCCAGAGTGATATGAACAGTGAATAAAGAAGTATTTGCAAAGTCCCCTTGGGGGGAGGGCAAGAAAGGGGAAAAATTCAACTTCCCCATTTGGAGAATTCCTGATATTCACACAACCAAAGCAATAGGCTGAGCTCCCAATCTAATCTTAGGGTTCGTTCCTGTGAAAATGGTATCTCCGCAAAGGATAGGCTAAGCCTACTTAAAATTAGGCCTAAGAGTCACCCCCAGAGAACCTTTTTTGTTGCACAGATGTGGCCTCTCTCTCTCTCAGCCAACACAACAAGCAAACTCACTACCCTCCCCTCTCAATGTAGGACATGACTCCCAGGAGTGTAAGCCTTCCTGCCAACGTGGGACAGAAATCCTAGAATGAACTGGGATTCATCATCAAGGGATTGAGAAAACCTTCTTGACCAAAAGGGAGAAGAGAGAAATGAGACAAAATAAAGTGTCAATGGTTGAAAGATGTCAGAGTCCAGAGGTTATCCTGGAGGTTATTCTTAGGCATTATAGAGATATCACCATTTTAGTTAAGGTATATTGGAGAGGCTGGAGGGAAGTACCTGAAAATGTAGAGCTTGTGTTCCAGTAGCCATGTTTCTTGGAGATCACTGTATAAAGACATTGCGAAAGCTATGGTTTTTACAATCACACATGTGTCTGATGCTCCTTTTATCTATGGTATGAACAGATGAGTAAAACATATGGGTTAAAAATAAATAAATAATAGGGGGGAAAAATGTTAAAATAAATTGTGTAGACTGAAATACTAGTGATCAATGAAAGGGAGTGGTAAGGGGTATAGAAAAAAATAGGAGGAACAAAGGTTAAAATACATCAGGTAGATGGAAATACTAGTGGTCAATGAGAGACAGGGGTAAGAGGCATGGTATGTATGAGTTTTTTCCTTTTTCTTCTTATTTCTGTTTCTGGAGTTAATGCAAATGTTCTAAGAAATGATCATGGTGATGAATACAAAACTATGTGATGATATTATGAGTCACTGATTATATACCAAGAATGGAATGTTCATGTGTTAAGAATGTTCATGTTTATATGTTGTTATCTTTTAAAATAGCAATAATAATAATAAAGAAAAAATTAGTTGTAGAACAGATTTCAGAGTTTGGTATGAGTTACAATTCCACAATTGTAGGTTTTTACCTCTAGCTGCTCTAAAATACTAGGGACTAAAATAAATATCAATATAATGATTCAGCAATCATATTCATTTGTAAATCCTTTCTTCTCTGTATAACCCTACCATCACCTTTGATCTTCCTTCCACTCTTTAGGGGTACTTGGGATATGCCCACTCTAACTTTTTTCATGTTGGAAGGATCTGTCAATAATATGGGGTATGGGGATGGAACTAGTTCATGTTCTGGAAAGGCTGGCACCTCTGTTTTTCAGGACTTATCTGGTCCAGGGACCCATCTTGAGGTTATAGGTTTCTGGAAGGTTACCCTAGTGCATGGAACCTTTATAGAATCTTAAATAATGTCCTAGGTGTTGTTTAGGATTGGCTGGAATGGTTTTGGTTGGGGTTTGGTAAGTTAAGGTAGGTAGTAATGTCTAACTGAAGCTTGCATAAGAGTGATCTCCAGAGTAGCCTCTCAACTCTATTTGCACTCTCTCAGCCACTGATACACTTCTTTTCCCACTTTTGGTCAGGATGGAATTGTTGACACCATGGTGCCAGGGCCAGGCTCATCACTGGGAGTCATCTCCTTTGTGTCAGGAAGGTTTTCATCCCTGGAGGCCAGGTCCCATGTAGAAGGGAGGGCAATGATGTCACTTGCAGAGTTGGGCTTAGAGAGAGTGAGGCCACATCTGAACAACAAACGAGGTCCTCCGGAAGTAACTCTTAGGCCTACCTATAGGTAGGCTAAGCTTCTCCACTATATACATAAGCTTCACAAGAGCAAGCCTTAAGATCCAGGGCTTGGCCTATTGATTTGGGTGTCTCTAATGTTTGACACAGTATCAGAGGTTTCCTGGTGGTAAAGTTTAATAGTTCCATATTTTTTCTACCATCCCTTAGTGGACTTTGCCAATACTTTTTGATTATCTGCTTAACAGACTCTTGGATATATCCAAGCATTACTTTAAGCTATAGAGGATTAACAGTTCTCATTCTTATTCTGGGCTCCCTGTGTTTGGATTGTTTAAATGATCTGTCCAGACAGGTTGAGTTAGTTTATGTCCTACAGGAAATTTAGGTTCCGGACAAAATAAACCTTTCTTCCTTTGGTCTCAAAGAGTAGATGAGGTTCTAAAATATGAACATCTCCCTTACCTTCAAACAAACAGACTTTCAAGCTGTTTTCTGGAAATCTAATTTTTGAAAGTTGAGCACTGCTTAAACTCTTAATAAAAAGATTCTAATGAGAAATAATGAAATTATGTAATTATTTTAAATATAGAAACAGAGAATTCTAGCATGCATGTTTAATGCACTTGATTTCCTTTTCTCCCCATCTAATTGGTTTTGGTAAGCAGCCAGTTTTTTTGTTTTGTTTGTTTGTTTTTGTTTTTGCGTGGGGCAAGCACCGGAATCACCTGGGTGTCTGGGCATGGCAGGCGAGAACTCTGCCTGCTGAGCAACTGTGGCCCGCCCAGCAGCCAGTTCTTTATTTGTTGTTCTTAAACTGTTATGATGAATTTTCCTAGCTCATAGAGTTAGAAAATATGAGATGGAGGTATGGATTCTGTGACATGAGTTTTCTAAATATATTTATTTTTGCTCCTTAAATAACCCTCAAAGCTGGGTGTCTATTTCAATTTAGAGCCTCTTCTCACTTAGTTTAGCACTACAATATCACTTTTATTGTCCATATAGTCAGATGCAGCTGCATTTATTTACATTTTTTAAATGAATGAAACTCTTAATTTGTTGACATATTGAGGAGTCTAAAAATGTCCCATTTAAAGTCATCCTCACCACTACATCTGCATGGGCAGTAGCTGAATTAGCCTTACTTTCTAGCAGAGTTAATTTTCGAGAGAAATTTTGGAGTGAAAATGGAGGGTTTAGAAAACTTTATTATTGGGTGACACAGAAAAAACTATTTCAGCTGCATTTCAAGTTCTAACTGAAATCAAGACATAAGACAAAATCTACAGGAGAAAAATGGAGTAAGAATGTGCGGCCACATCTCCATGTCAGTCTTCCTATAAGCTATTTTCCTGATAACTAGATTCTCTTCCTTTGGAAGGCTATGGTGGAGAAAGATCAGAAATTTGGGGAGTTATTATGCATCTTACAAGGCCAGCCTTTCAATCATCCCCATTGTATGATCTGATTGGTATTCATTCAATTCACTAACATTTATTGAGAACCTATTACATATAAAGCTCTGAGTGTAGAGCCATAGAGATACAGAAGGGAATAAAAGTAAGCACCTGCCCTCAAGACGCTTTCAATCTGGAGGGAAGTCAATTAACTATAATATAAAGCAGTGTGAGATGTACTATTGTAGAGGAGTAAGCAAAATGCTATGGAAAGATGGAGTGGGGATTAATTCCAACTATGTGGAATTTTTGGGGAAAGCTACATGGAGAGGTAGATTTGAGTAGAGTGAGGAAGATTTCACAGAGAAGAGAAAAGCATCCTTGGTTATGGAGTAAACATAAACAAAAACTTGAAGGTGTGAATGGCATGTTCGGGGACAGGTGAGTCCAGTGTGATTAAGTGTAGGGAGAGGGGCACATACAGTGGGTGAAGAAGCTGGAAAGGTCATTTGGGGCTAGATCCTGGAGGTTCTTAAAGCCACAACCAGGAATTGAGGCAGATACTTTGGAAGTATCTGAAGATCTTGAGTGGATCAAACTATCTAACCTGAGTCATAAGGAAGATAATACATGTGACAATGAAGAAAATGTGATAGAAGTTTAATATGTCAAGAAACTATTTTTAAAAGGAGAAACTACTGAAATAATCCAGAGGGAAGGTAATAAACACTTGAATTAGAGCAGAACCAACATACAAGATTGGTAAGGAAGCTCAAAGAAGAAAGGACAAGCCTTGGCAACTGATTATTTGGATACTAAGGGAAACTGGAGACCAGAGGGAAAACAAGCAATAGAAAATGGCTGAGATCTCTAGTCCAATGACAACAAGGGTAGAAGTCCCAAAAGTATAAGTAAATATGGCTATAAGAGTGGTAATAGATGGAGGGAGTAGGTGTTAAACTAAATGTGCTTAAATTTTAGTTACTAATGAGAAATTCATGTGAAGCTATTCAGGAGACCACTTGGAGGTTGAGTCAGCCACAGAAATTTAGAGGTGGATATAGATGGTATCCTTCAGGAAAGGAACCCAAAAAGAGAAGAAAAGACAGGGAGATAGAACTTTGAGGAAAGACTACATTTAATGAGTAGGTAGAGAAGAAGGAGCCAGGAAGAATCATAGAGAAGGCATCACCAGAGATGTAGCAAAGAGCCAGAGTGTCCTGTCTTGAAAGCTAAAGGACATGGGGTGGGGGGGAAAGGCTCAGGATTGGAAAATTCCCCTAATGAAAGCTCTTCAGGTTGCTACTTGACTTTGCTACTATTTATTTTTGCATACCAAAAATAAATAAATAAATAAATAAATAAATAAATAAATAAACAGGATCTCCCCTTAGGAATGAAATTCTGAAATTCTGGCCTTTCCTCTCCTCCATGCACCTGTTCATAAGAGACTTAGAAGCATGACTCAGCCAGTCAATTATAATGCAGGAAACTACCACACTCACAGGACTCTCACTGGATAAATTAAGCTGAGTTACAAATTCTGCATTTGTTACTGGCAAAGCTGAAGTTGCAAAGTTTCCTCTCAGTTAATCTGTTCTTAGATTTACTCTACTTTATACACTGATGTTCAATCTTTAGTTGAGGAAATGAAGTCCCTTTTGTTTATTATGGGTGATAACGACAGTGAGTAATCATGCAAAATCCATCAGTTTAGGTGAAGTTGTTCAGGCATCCCTCTGTACCCCCAACTAAATGATTGCTGTCACTGTTATTGTTACATACTATATGTTCATTTAGTGCTTGTGCTGGTTGAAAGGATGTATGTCCCCTAGAAAAGCTATATTTTAATCTAAATACTGTAATTTTGAAACTGTAATCAGATCATCTCCCTGGAGGTGTGATTTAATCAAGAGTGGTTGTTAAACTGGATTAGGTGATGACATGTCTCCACCCATTTGATGGTGGGTCTTGATAAGTTTCTGAAGTCCTATGAAAGAGGAAACATTTTGGAGAATGAAAGAGATTCGGAAAGAGCAGAGAATGCTGTAGCACCACGAAGCAGATTCCACCAGCCAGCGACCTTTGGAAATGAAGAAGGAAAATGCCTCCCGGGGAGATTCATGAAACCCGAAGCCAGGAGAGAAAGTGAGCAGATGACACCGTGTTTGCCATGTGCCCTTCCAGATGAGAAAGAAACCGTGAACTTCATCGGCCTTCTTGAACCTAGGTATCTTTCTCTGGATGCCTTAAATTGGACATTTCTATAGACCTGTTTTAATTGGGACATTTTCTCAGCCTTAGAACTGTAAACTAGCAACTCACTAAAGTCCCCTTTTTAAAAGTCATTCTGTTTCTGGTATATTTCATTCTGGCAGCTAGCAAACTAGAACATTGCTTTATAGCTAAAGAGCACTTTCCTATATCGATTCATTTGCTTCTCAACACAACCCTGTAAGGAAGATAATATTTTGTTTTTCCTTATTCTCACATTCAAATTATTTGCACCAACCTCTTCCTAGGAACTGAGTCCAGGCCATTTTTTCAAGTCTCTCTAGTTCTTTCTCTCCATTAACTGTAATCATCTCCCACTTTACCACCTCTCCTTTAGCACAAGATTGTTTCTTCCTAATCTTGCCTCTAGTCAATATCTTTCTTGCAATCTTTGCCTCCAAACTAACAAGACCACCATTGTCTGTCTCATTTTCATTAGGTTTCTTTTCATCCATCTCTGCTCCATTACCCTTGAACATAAGGATTTAGCATCAAAAGACATTGTTCCCCACAATTAAAAAAAGGTGCCACCAAAATACAAATATGCTTGAAAAAGGACCTCTCATACTAGGCATATCCTTGGACAGTCACATCAAAATTGAGTAGGCGTAGGCTGCTGAGCTGGCTCCCTGCCCCCTCTGGCATTCCCCAGGGCCCTAGCCCTTACCTGAGAATCCTCCGCTCTCTTCCACCCTTCTCTGTGCCCTGGGGAGGCTGACCCTAGACTGCCCTCTAGCTTCTGGTTGTGCGAGGCTAATAGAAAGCAGAGGGTGGGAATAGAATGAGGTCAACTGTTTATTACCCAACAACTTCCCTAGCTGCTGAGGGGGGCGAGAGTTGCATGCCTCTCAGAAAGCCACAGATCCTGTTGGGCAGCCGCCTCTTACAGCCACACCTACCATTCTCCCTGGTTCTGGTAGACCTGAGGTGGGAGTGGCACCTCACTGTCAGTAGTCCAGTGGGAGTAACCATTCCTCTCCAGCCCATGTGTTCCCTAAACCCCACCCACATCTTTGTAATAGTCCCTTCATTAAATTCTTTAAATTTATTAAATTCTCCTCAATTACTACATTTGAGGGGGTCCTACCAGGACAAGTTTCCTTTGAGGAACATGCAGCTCCCAGCAGTCTTCCTTCAAACTATGTTGTGCCACCAACAGCTATAAATACCTTAGTAATAATTAGTTTGCTAAGTTAACCCACCAGACTACAACGACATAAGAAAATCAAACTCAAGACAGGTCAATGTTGATGAGAGGACAGGCTCAGAAACACAAGTTGCTGTGAGTCCCTGAGTGTCTAGGTTTCTGAAAAGGCTGACTCTACAAGGCACGCTGCCAATAGGCTGACCAGCAGTTACCAGCACACACCTGCATGTGCGACTGGGGGATTGGCAAGGGGCAAAGGAAACCAGCCTCCAGGACTTGTTCATTGTAGGTTTGATTCTACACATGAACCAAAATAACGCCTAAACCCATGTTTAGTTTCCTGAGTACATTAGTGCTATCTCTAAGTACTTTAACTTGAGAAAAATAATCTCTGTTCTGAGACCAGAGACTTACTGCTTGGGTGTTCACAAGCCAGTAAATGATATTTTTTAAGCTTGTTTCTTTTAAGAATCAAGGGGGAAAGTCTGGGGACATTTACAGACAGATTGAAAATCTACAATTCTTAAATCTCCAACTATAAATTATAGCTTCCCACTGCCTACCCTAATAAAATCAACTCAGCAATTCAATTAACAAGCTTTACCACCATTGTCCAGATGCCCCATCTGGCATTCCAGACCCTTAGTAATCTCACTTACCCATATACACACTATCATAGTAAATCACATGGCATTAATATCATTTATTCATTCAACAAACACTAACTGATAGTAAACAGTATTTGCTTTGTGGGTAAACCCCTAAGTTCAGCCACACTGGTCCCCCATTCTCTTCCCTAATACTTTAATCTCTATCCCAACTCTGTGGATTTTCCAAAGCATTTCCCTCCATTCAGAATGTCCTTCTCTCCCTTCCACTTGTAAAAATCAGCAAAGTCTTAAAGCCTAATAGATTTCTGTGCTCCTTGAAGCTCCCCGAATGGTTCCAGACCACATAAATCTATCTTTAATAGACTAGTATAAAATTTATTATATAAATGATACAGTTTAGTCTTTCATTATATATTTTGTTATATCATCTTCACCACCACTTACTGTCCACTTAGTTTCCCTGAACCTCAAAATCCTCATCTGTAAAATGTGAATAATAACACTGAACAGAGATAGCGCTTGGGCAGATCAAATTAGATAATATTAGGTTAAACCACATGAAACTGCAAAACAGTCAGCCTAATACACTTTAAGCCTTTAAGTTAGCATTTGGCATGTAGTCAGTACAATTTGGTGATAGTGGTCATGTCCACTCTTGTTCTAATTCTTATTGTTGGTGCAAGCATTTTTTTCTCCCTAACAGATAATTTGAAAGTTTTTTTAAACCAAATATATATACATTTCTATTATTTGCCACTGTGCCTTTGTCAGGCGGGTTCCATTCCATTTAATTTAGCAAACCCATTGACTTGATGAGTTCCAGGCTAGAACTTAGGCCCAGAATCCAACCACTTCCCACCCCCTCTACCGCCAGCTGGGCAGCACCCTTGGCCACAATCACCTCTCACCTGTCTCCACCTTGCCCCCAACAGTGTATTCTTAATACAGCTCCCAGAGTGATCCTTTAAAACTTGTCCCCATTTCGGTCAAAAAACATTCAAAACCTTCACACTGGCCCACAAAACCCTCCATGCTTGGGCCTCCTGCTATTTGCTAACCTCATCTCTTCACTTCACTCCCTCCAGGCACAGGACCTCTGTGCTGTTCCTCAAGTACACCAGGGTCTTTGTACTTGCCAGAGATGCTCCTCTTCATGACTCACTCCCTTGCCCTCTCAATGAGGCTTGTTTTTAATTTGCAATCCATCCTCCAACCCTGAGTTCCCAATCCCTTTATTTGCCTCTAACTTTGTCTTTCTGCAACATATTTTATAAGTACATATATATAATTAAGTATCTATTATTTGTTGCCTGAGTTCCCCTCCATCTACCCCTTCCTTTACTAGAACGTACCTCCACAGAGCAGGGATCCTTGCCTTTTTTGTTCTAAACCCCAAGTTCCTAGAATACTGTTGGGCACATCATCGTCAATATACACCTTCCCTTCCCTCTTTACTTTCTCCCAAAGCAGACTTTTTCCCATCTCCTGGTTTCACATAAGCCAAATCCTCTCACATCTGCTTCTACACCCTGGACTTTTCTGAGCTCGAAGCTGCACACCAGCATCCTCAGCCACCTCAAACTCACATACACATTCCCCGTGGAGCAGCTAAAATTCAAATCTAGTCATGTCACACCTTCCTAAAATTCCTTCTATTGCTTCCCATTACTCTTGGGACAAAGAACGAAATTCTTAACATTTCCTGCATAACCTGGTCCCAATCCACCTTCCTTGGTCTACACTCCACCCTTTACTCATTCCAGCTAGGCTGGCCTTTCAGTTCTTCAAAAGTACTACATTTCATATGATCTAGAGCTTTGCTTAGCTGATTGGCTCTAATATCACTCTCTCTAGGAAGCCCTTCCTAACATTCCTGGGAAAAGGCTTCCTGGTTTAACTGCCATATTTAATAAAGAGGCACAGTGCAACTCTTCATAATACTCAGTAGAGTGAAAACTCAGTATCTGTCTTCCCTGCTTCACGAGTGCAGGGTCCATGTCTGTCCTGTTCTCCACCATACGTCCCAGTGCCCAGCTCAGTGCTTGGCACAAAGTAGGTATTTAATAAAGGCTTTTTAAACAAATGAAGAAACTGGTGTGGCTACAAATGGGGGACACTCTGCTCTGCTCCCACATTTCCAAATTCTCCTCCTCAATGTCTTCAAATCAAGATGACAGGGAGAGGGCAGTAGAAGATGGAGAGATGCCCTGAGCTCTGAGCCAGCAATTCCATGTCTAGAAAGCATGACACTATCTAGTAGCCAGGGGTGAGTTTATTTTATCCCACGAAGTAAGGGAGGAGGAGAATGGAATAATGGGAAGAATGTTGTATTTAGGGTAAGAAATGTAGAGTTAAAATTCCAGTAATATCTCTTGATCTGTGCGGTTTTTGATGTGTCTCACCATCTGAGCCTCCCTCCCCTCATTTGTAAAGCATAGATAATAATCCCCACTTCAAAGTTTTGCTGTATTAAATGGGATACTATACATGAAAATGTTTCATAAGCTCTAAGCCCTATAATGCCCCTCCTTAAGTACCTCTGTCTGATTTCTATCCCCATGTATGAGTGTTGCTATCTCTTAAAATTCATTAAAATGAAATAAATCAGGGGAGCTCCAGAATGGCAGAATAGGGTAGAACAAGTTCAGCCCTGCTCCAAGGAAAAGCTAGAGAAGGGAAAGGAGGGTGACTGAGATGGCAATTTAAGAGTGCATCTGACCAGGGAGAGTCTTCTACAACACACAGGGTGGCCCTGGTTACAAAAGCTGAGGAACTGAGAAGCAGAGAACAGGAGCTTAACACGGAAGCCCAGAGTCCACAGGAGTGCACTGGACGGGGAGATGGGGACTAGGAAGTAAGCCAAGCTGCGCTCCTTCAACACGATACCCTCATCAGCACAGCCCCATGACCTGCAACTCACCCCACACCCTATGCACCTAAACCCATCACCCACCCTCACTCCCCACACTCCAAGTGTCCCTGCACCACCAACCCCCAGCATGTATACCTGCCTACACCCCCACCCCAAGTGCAGCCCAACCCACCTCTCCTGTACCCCTCCCAAGCACTACCTGCCCACCCCCACTCCATGTAAACTGTTGCCAGCACATAAAGGCTGCAGGCATTTAAGTGTTGCACAGCCTCACCCCACACATCACTGAGCTCTGTGCATCAGTTTAGGGCACTCCTAGACCCGTGCATGTGCTTGGCCTGCAGTCATGCCCCTTAGCTCTGGGAAGCTCTGGAGTTTACAGCACTCTTAGACCCATGCATACACACGGCCAGTCATGCCCCTCAGCTCTGGGAAAGCGTTGACCTGCCCAGCTGGCTCACATTGCCCCAGCCCATGCAGGCATCACACCGGCCCACTGCCATAGCTATGCACATGTGCACAAAAAGCCCTGAGCCCTAGACCAGTGCACACCAGGGTTATGACCCCCAGACCCATGCACCCGCACAGCTACACCCTCCCTGGCTGCTGGGTGCCCATGTTCACAGGCACCACTGTGACATCTCCAACCTGTGCCTATACCTGTGCTGCAATGTATCACCATACTGTTGTGCCCCATCTTGTGCCCTGCATCCTGCTACACACCCATTCTGCAAACACAGGGCTTTAGACTACTAAAGGAAATCAACTTCCAAAATAAATCCATCAAGATATTCACATGCAACAAAAACAACAGAAGCTCACTAAGCATACCACAATGCAGACAGATACAGCCCAGCCTCACAACCAAATTAATACACAGGAGTAGACACAGATGTTGGAACAACTAATCAAAGATGTTCATATAACTCTACTAACTAAAATAGGTAGGATGGCTAATGATATAAAGGAGATCAAGAAGACAGTAGAAGAGTATAAAGAGGAATTTGAAAGAATAAATAGAAAAATAGCAGATATCACAGAGATTAAAGATTCTGCTAAAGAAATAAAAAACATACTAGAGACACACAACA
The DNA here is from genome assembly GCA_004026745.1 of Myrmecophaga tridactyla. Taxonomy (NCBI): domain Eukaryota; kingdom Metazoa; phylum Chordata; class Mammalia; order Pilosa; family Myrmecophagidae; genus Myrmecophaga; species Myrmecophaga tridactyla. The sequence goes on from PVIY010019894.1 coordinate 14,676, forward strand.
GCAGATGTGAAGCGGCAGAAGAAAGAATAAGCAAACTAGAGGACAAGATAACTGATTTTGAGCACTCAAAACAGCAAATGGCAAAAAAATGGAAAAATTTAAATTGGATCTCAGGGAAATGATAGACAAAAGAAAGCACACAAATATAAGAATCACTGGTGTCCCAGAAGGAGAAGAGAGGCGTAAAGGGCTAGGAAGAGTAGCTGAGGATATAACGGGGGAAAAACTTCCCAACCCTTATAAAGGACTTAAATATACAAGTCAAAGAAGCTCAAAGAACTTCAAACAGAATAAATCCAAATAGGCCTTCCCCAAGACACATACTAATCAGTCTGTCAAAGGTTGAAAAGAAGCAGAAAATTCTGAAAGTGACAAGACAACCTATTACATACAAGGAAAACCACATAAGACTGAGTTCAGACTACTCAACTGACACCACAGAGGCAAGAAGGCAGTGGTACAATATATTTAAGATCCTGAAAGAGAAAGGCTTCCAGCTAAGAATTCTGTACCCAGCCAAATTGTCCTTCAAAACTGAGGGAGAGAAGGGCAGTGCAATGGTGGCTCAGTGGCAAAATTCTTGCCTCCATGCCAGAGACCTAGGTTCAATTCCTGGAGCCTGCCCATGGCAAAAGGAAAAAAAAAACTGAGGGAGAGATTAAAATTTTCACAGCCAACCTGAAAGAATTTGTCAATAAGAGACTGGCCCTAAAAGAAATACTAAAGGGAGTTCTGCCAGTTGAAAAAAAATCAGATAGGAGAGGGAGGTCTGGAGAATGGCACAGAATTGAAGAGTACCAGTAAGGGTAACTTAAAGGATAAAAAGAGATAGAGGGAAAAGAAAATATAGCTCTGACAAACAAAATCCAAAAGATAAGATGGTGGATTCAAGTAACAACTTTGAATGCTAACAGACTAAATTTGCCTATTAACAGATACAGATTGGCAGAATGGATTAAGAAATATAGTCCAGATATATGCTGCTTACAAGAGACTCATCTTAGCCACAAGGATACAAATAGATTGAAAGTGAAAGGATGGAAAAAGATTTTCCACACAAGTTGTAACCAGAAGAAAGCAAGATTATCTATACTAATATCGGACAAAATGACTTTAAATGTAAAGATATCATAAGAGACAAAAAGGACACTGTGCTGGTCTGAATCTGTGGTGGACCCCAGAAAAGCCATGCCCTTTGATCCTCATTCAATATTGCTAGGTGGGAGCATTTTGATTGTTTCCATGAAGATGTGACCCACCCAATTGTGGGTGGTAAATTTGATTAGATGATTTCCATGGAGGTGTGTCTCCACCCACTGAAGGTGGAGATGCTTGTTGGAATCTTTTAAAAGAGGAAACATTTTGGAGCGAGTCCCTTTTTGATAAAGCCACGTGAAAGCCAGCAGATGCTGCCATGTTTGCCATGTGCCTTCTCATTTGAGAGAGAAGCCCTGAACTTCATCAGCCTTCTTGAACCAAGGTATCTTTCCCTGGATGGATGCCCTAGATTGGGCATTTCTATAGACTTGTTTTAATTGGGACATTTTCTCAGCCTTAGAACTGTAAACTAGCAATTTATTAAAATCCCCTTTTTAAAAGCCATTCCATTTCTGGTATATTGCATTCCAGCAGCTAGCAAACTAGAACAGACACTATATATTAACTAAAGGGACAATTCACCAAGAAGAAATAACAATCATAAATATTATGCTCCCAATCAAGGAGCTCTAAAGTACACGAGACAAACATTGCAAAACTGAAGGGAGTGATAGATGTTTCAACAATATTAGTAGGAGTGTTCAATACACCACTCTCTATAGATAGAACAACCAGACAGAAGATCAACAAGGAAACAGAGAAATTAAACAACTTGATAAATGAATTAGACTTAACAGACATATATAGATCATTGCACCCCAAAACACAAGGCTAAACATTCTTCTCTAGTGCTCATGGAACATTCTCCAGGATAGAACATATGGTGGGGCACAAAACAGGTCTTTATAAATTTTAAAACATTGAGATTATTCAAAGTACTGTCTCTGATCACACGGGATGAAGGTGGATCCAATAACCACCAAAGAATGAGAACATTCACAAATATATGGAGATTAAATAACACACTCTTAACCAACCAGTGGGTCAAAGAAGAAATTGCTAGAGAAATCAGTAGCTATCTGGAGACAAATGGAAATGAGAATACAACTTATCAGAACTTATGGTTTGTGGCAAAGGCTGTGCTGAGAGGGAAATTTATTGCCCTAAATGTCTATCTTATAAAACAAGAAAGAGCAAAAATCGAGGACTTAACTGCTCACCTGAACCTGAGAAAGAACAGCAAACTAAACCCAAAGCAAATAGAAGAATAGAAATAACAAAGATTAAAGCAGAGCTAAATGAATGGGAGGAAAAAAAGAACAAGAAAAAGAATCTATAAAACCAAAAGTTGGTTCTTTGAGAAAAGCAACAAAATTGATGGGCCTCTAGCAAGACTGACAAAGAAAAAAAGAGAGAGGATGCAAATAAGCAAAATCAGTAATGAGAAGGGATACATTACCACAGACCCTGAAGAAATAAAAGAAGTCATAAGAGGATACTATGAACAACTATACGCAAACAAACTAGACAACTTAGATGAAATGGACAAATTCCTGGAGACACAAACAAGCTACACTGACTCAGGAAGAAGTAGAAGATCTTAACAAACCAATCACAAGTGAAGAGATTCAATCAGTCATCAAAAATCTTCCTACAAGAAAAGCCCAGGGCCAGATGGCTTCACAGGGGAATTCCATCAAACATTCCAAAAAAGAACTAACATCAATCCTTCTCAAACTTTTCCAAAAATGTGAAGTAAAAGGAACTCTACCTAATTCATTTTATGAAGCTAATATCATTTTAATACCAAAGCCGGGTAAAGATGCTATAAGAAAGGAAAACTACAGTTCAATCTCCCTAATGAGCATTGATGCAAAAATTCTCAACAAAATTTTAGCAAATTGAATCCAACAACACATTAAAAGAACTATACACCATGACCAAGTGCGGTTTATACCAAGAATGCAAGGATGGTTCAGCACAAGAAAATCAATTAATGTAATACAGCACATTAACAAATTGAAAGGGAAAAATCACATGACCATCTTGATTGATGCTGGAAAAGTATTCTACAAAATTCAACATTCCTTTCTGATAAAAACACTTCAAAAATAGGAATCAAAGGCAACTACCTCAATATGATAAAGGGAATATATGAAAAACCAATAGCTAGCATCATATTCAATGGAGAGAGACTGAAGGTTTTCCCCCTACGATTAGGAATGAGACAAGGATGCCCTCTGTCACCATTATTATTCAACATTATGCTAGAAATTCTAGCTAGAGCAATCAGGAAGGACAAAGAAATAAAAGGCATCCAAATTGGAAAGGAAGAAGTAAAACTTTCATTATTTGCAGATGATATACTTTACTTGAAAAATCCTGAGAAATCTACAGCAAAGTTACTTGAGCTAATAAACAAATCAGCAAAGTGGCGGGATATAAAATTAATGTGCAAAAATCAGTAACATTTCTATATACAAGCAATGACCTGAAGAGTAAGTTAAGGAAAAAACTCCATCAAAATAGCAGCTAAAAGAATCAAGTACTTATGAATGAACTTAACTAGGGATGTGTATTAGTTAGGGTTCTCTAGAGAAACAGGATCAACAGGGAACACTTGCAAATATAAAATTTATAAAAGTGTCTCACATGACCGCAGAAACGCAGAGTCCAAAATCCACAGGGCAGACTGTGAAGCCGACAACTCTGATGGATGGTCTGGATGAACTCCACAGGAGAGGCTCACCAGCCGAAGCAGGAATGGAACCTGTCTCCTCTGAGTCCTCCTTAAAAGGCTTCCCGTGATTAGATTAAGCATCACTCATTGTAGAAGACACTACCCTTTGGCTGATTACAAATGAAATCAGCTGTGGATGCAGCTGACATGATCATGATCTAATCCTACGAAATGTCCTCATTGCAACAGACAGGCCAGCACTTGCCCAACCAGACACACAGGCACCCCAAACTTGGCCAAGTTGACACATGTCCCCGACCATGACAGGATGTAAAGGACTTGTATACTGAGCCTACATAACATTGCCAAAAGAAATCAAAGAAGATCTAAATAGGTGGAAAGACATTCCCAGCTCATGGATGGAAGGCCTAATATAGCTAAGATGTCAATTCTCCCAAAACTGATCTACAGATTCAACACAGTACCAATCAAAATTCCAACAACCTATTGAAGACTTGGAAAAGGTAGTTGCCAAATTCATCTGGAAGGGAAATAGACCCCGAATAGTTAAAAGCATCCTAAAAAAGAAGAAGAAAGTAAGAGGATTAACACTCCCTGACTTTAAAACCTATCATAAAGCTGCTGAGTATGCTACTGGCACAAACATAGAAGCATTGACCACTGGAATCACATCAAGAGTGCAGAAATAGACCACCAAATCTATGGTCAATGGATTTTTGACAAGGCCCCCAAATCCTCTGAACTGGGACAAAATAGTCTTTTTCAATATATGGGCATGGGAGAACGGAATATCAATAGCCAAAAGAAAGAAAGAGGACCCCTACATTACACCCTATACAAAAATTAACTCAAAATGGGTTAAACACCTAAATATAAGAACTAGCACCATAAAGCTGCTAGAAGAAAATGTAGAAAACATCTTCAATACCTAGTTATAGGAGATAGCTTCCTAAATTTTACACCCAAAGCACAAGCAACAAAAGAAAAAATACATAAATGGGAACTCCTCAAAATCAAATGCTTCTGCACCTCAAAAGACTGTCAAAAAGGTGAATACGCAGCCAATTCAAAGGGAGAAAATATTTGGAAATCGCATATCAGACAAAGGTTTGATATCCTGTGTATACAAAGAAATCATACAACTCAACAACAAAAGAATAAACAATCCAAGTATAAAATGGGCTAAAGATATGAACAGACATTTTTCTGAAGAGCAAATACAGATGGCTCAAAAGCACATGAAGAGATGCTCATTTTCATTGGCTGTAAGGGAAATGCAGATCAAGACTACAATGAGATACTACCTCACACCTATAAGAATGGCTGCTATTAAACAAACAGGAAACTATAAATGTTAAGAGGATGTAGAGAAACTGGGACACTTATGCACTGCTGGTGGGAATGTATAATGGTGCAACCACTACAGAAGACAATTTGGCAGTTCCTTAGGAAACTAAATGTCAAGTTACCTTATGACCCAGCAATAGCATTACTTGTATATACCCAGAAGAGCTGAAAGCAAATGACACAAACAGACATTTTGACACCAATGTTCACAGCAGCATTATCATAGACTCCACAAATGCCCATCAATAGATGAGTAGATTAACAAAACGTGGTATGCACATATGAAGGAATATTATGCAGCTGTAAGAAAAAATGATGTCCTGAAGTACATGATAAGATGGATAAGCCTTGAGGACATAATGCTGAGTGAATAAGCCAGACACAAAAGGACAGATACTGTATGATTCTACTTTTATGACCAGCATAAAGGTATAATCAGAGGCTTATAATACAGAATATAGGGGACTTAGAGATACATAGAAGCTAGAGATGGTTGAACAGTTAGCTAATGAGGTTGAACTCAAATGTAAGGGAACAGATAGAAGTGAAGGCAGTTCTCTAGTGGGTTATAAAGTACTACTACCATATTGAAGGTAAACAAGATTGAAAGGGATTGTATAGACCTATGTGTCCCACTGATTAACACTAGAAATATAAATTAGTTCTTGCAAGAACTACTTCAAAGGTATGATTCATGTACAAAGAGTGTTTAAGACTGGGGTACAGAGGGAAAACTGCTATTGCATGCTATGGACTTTGTTTAAAAGGAAAACATCAGCATTACCACAGCAACAGCAGAGGTAAATAGTGGGGGAAGGGACAAGAGTTAAGAGGAGGTTTAGATTGACTATTTGGTGAGGCTATATTTATTGGTTATCTTCCTCTTGGGAACAATGAAATTATCTAAAATTGGAGTGTTGATGGACTGTGGACTTCCGGCCTTCTACACGATGCCTGATGAATGCAGGTGGCTAAAGTGTGCACTGACCGAGAAATAGATTGGTGAACGATGCTGTATACATATGAACGAATGTGGGCTGCTACAAAAAGGAACGGAGTCGTGAGGCATGCAACGATGTGAATGAACCTATGGGACATTTGGTGAAGCAAAATAAGCCAGGAATGAAAGAACAATTATGGTATGGTCTCCTTTAGAAAATGCTTGTAAGAAAACAGGGGCCTAGATTGCAAGCTTTTATAGCAGACACATTTAGTCTGGAGTGGTAATTATTATTTCTGGATTTCAAGAAGCTGTTATATATATATATATATATATATATATATATATATATATATATATATATAACCTGACATATATTATATGTTATTTATATATGTTATATATATATATATTTATATATATATATAACCTGATATGTAGAGATAAGAATGAAGCCAATCAGGTCAGGGTTAAAGTAATGCAGAACACAAGGGTAAGGAAGATATTCTCTATATTTTAGAACCACATATACACTTTGAGACCAAAGGAAGAAAGGTTTATTTGGTCCGGAGCCTAAATTTTCTGTAGCATATATCTAACTCAACCTATCTACATTTGAAGAATTGAAACACAGGGAGCCCAGAATAAGAAAGAGACCTTTAATCCTGTATAGCTTACTGTAATGCCTGGCTACATCCCAGAATATATTAAGCATATAATCAAAAAGTATTGGCAAAGTCCCTTGTTGGATGGGAGAGAAAATAGGGAACTATTAAACTTTACCATCAGGGAATCCCCTGATACTGTGTCAAACTTTAGGGTCACCCAAATCAATAGGCCAAGCCCTTGATCCTGAGGCTTACTCTTGGGAAGTTTATATATGTAGCAGAGAAGCTTAACCTGCCTATAGGTATGCCTAAGAGTTACTTCTGGAGGACCTCTTTTGTGGCTAAGATGTGGCCTCACTCTCTCTAAGCCCAACTATGCAAGTGAACTCACTGCCCTCCCCACTATATGGAACATGACATCCAGGGGTGAAAGTCTCCCTGGTGGCGTGTGGGATCACTTCAGGGATGAGTCCGGCCCTGGCACTGTGGGATCAACAATTCCATCCTGACCAAAAGGGGGGAAAGAAGTGTAACTAATAAAGTATCAGTAGCAGAGAGAGTTCAAATAGAGCCAAGAGGCTTCTCCGGAGGTTGCTCTTATGCAAGTGTTCTAGTTTGCTAGCTGCTGAAATGCAATACACCAGGGATGGATTGGCTTTCAATAAAGGGGGATTTATTTAGTTAATGTACAGTTCTTCATAGGAAAGGCAGCTAACTTTCAACTGAGGTTCTTTCTTATGTAGGAAGGCACAAAGCAATCTCTGCTGGCCTTCTCTCCAGGCCTGTGGGTTCCAACAACTTTCACCGGGGTGATTTCTTTCTGCATCTCCAAAGGCCTGGGCTGAGCTGCAAGTGCTGAGATGAGGAATGCTGAGCTGCTTGGGCTGTGCTACACTGAGCTCTCTCATTTAAGCACCAGCCAATTAAATCAAACATCATTCATTACAGCAGGCATGCCTCCTAGCCGACGGCAGATGTAATTAGGAACAGATGAGGTTCACATGCCATTGGCTTATGTCCACAGCAATAGAACTAGGCACCTTCACCTAGCCAAGTTGACACCTGAATCTAACTACCACAGCAAGCTTCAGTTAGACACAGCTACCTATCATAACCTGCCAACCCCCTACCAGGATCATTCCAGCCAAACCTAAAGAACACCTTGAGCAATATATGAGATTCCATAAGGGTTCCAGGCACTAGAGTAACTTTCCAGAAACCTACAGCCTCCAGATGGGTCCCTGGACCAGATAAGTCCTGAAACCTCAAGGGCCCAGTCTCTCCAGAACATCAGATAATTCCATCTCCCTACTCCATATTATTGACAGACCCTTCCAACACGAAAAAGTTAGAATGGCCATAGCCCAAACACCCCTAGAGAGAGGGATGGAAAGTGATGGTGGAGTTATACAGGAAGATAGGTGTTCTAGTTTGCTAGCTGCCGGAATGCAATATACCAGAAACAGAATGGCTTTTAAAAAGGGGAATTTAATACATTGCTAGTTTACAGTTCTAAGGCCGAGAAAATGTCCCAATTAAAACAAGTCTATAGAAATGTCCAATCTAAGGCATCCAGGGAAAGATATCTTGGTTCAAGAAGGCCGATGAAGTTCAGGGTTGCTCTCTCAAGAGGAAGGGCACATGGTAAACACAGTCAGAGTTTCTCTCTCATCTGGAAAGGCACATAGTGAACACAACATCATCTGCTAGCTTCTTCTCCTGGCATCCTATTTCATGAAGCTCCCCATGAGGCATTTTCCTTTTTCATCTCCAAAGGTCACTGGCTGGAAGACTCTGCTTCTCGTGGCTATGTCATTATGCTCTGCTCTTTCTGAATCTCTCCCATTCTCCAAAATGTTTCCTCTTTTATAGGACTCCAGAAACTTATCAAGACTCATCCAAATGGTTGGAGACATGTCATCACCTAATCCAGCTTAACAACCACTCTTGATTAAATCACATCTCCAGGGAGATGATCTGATTACAGACTCAAACATACAGTATTGAATAGGGATTATGCTGCCTTTACAAAATGGGATTTAGATTAAAACATGGCTTTTCTAAGGGACAAACATTCTTTCAAACCAGTACAGTAGGATTTAACAAATGAATATGGATTGCTGAATCATTAAATTTATATCTTTTTAGTCTCCAGTATCTTAGAGCAGCTAGAAGTAAAATCCTAAAATCGTGGAATTGTAACCCATGCCAAACTCTGAAATATGTTCTACAACTAATTGTGGTGCTGTGCCTTGAAATTTATTGCTTTTTTTGTATGTATGTTATTTTTCACAAAAAGTAAAAGTCAATTGTGATGATAAAAAAAATTATGCCTTCTCGCCTCCTATATTCTGGAGTAGCTGGAAGGAAAAATCTAAGAGGGTCATATGGTAGCCCATGACAAACTCTGGAATCTGTCCTGTAATTACTTATTGAACAGTGCTTTTAAAACTATTGCTTTTTTTCTTTCTTTGCTTTATACATATGTTATATTATACAGTAAAAATGTTTAAAAAATGAAATAAATCAGAATGCACACTTTGGTGCTGTTTTAGTTTGTTAAGCTTCTGGTTTGCCATATACCAGAAATGGAATGGCTTTTTAAAAGGGAATTTATTAATTACAAGTTTACAGTTCTAAGGCCATAGAAATGTCCAAACTAAGGCATCCAGAAAAAGATAACTTAACTCCAAAGGGGTAGATGACATTCAGAGTTTCTCTCTCAGTTGGGAAGGCACATGGCAACATCTGCTAGCTTTCTTTACTGGCTTCTTCAAATAGCTTCTCCAGGGGCATTTTCCTTCTGTATCTCCAAAGGTCTCTGGCTGTATGGGCTCTGTCAGCACTGAACCTTTTCCAAAATGGTTCCCTCTTAAAGAGCTCCAGTAAGCAACCCCACCTTGAATGAATGGAGACACATCTCCATGGACACCATCTAATCAAGAGTTACCACCCACAATTGGGGGATCACATCTTCATGGGAACAATCAAAAAGCTCCCATCCAACAATGTTGAATGAAAATGAAAGGACATGGCTTTTCTGGGGTACACGACAGTTTCAAACCGACATGTGTGCCTACATCATTAGCTCAAAATAATGTTTTGAGATTCGTCCATGTTTTTGTGTGGATCAACACATTACTCTGTTTTTATCACTGAATACTTTTTCACTGAATGACAGAGTCACAAAAATGTTTATCCATTTTCCTCTTGGTGGATATTGGGTTACTTTAAGTTTGGATATTATGAATAAAGATATGATGACTATTAAAACCTATAACATATAAATGTTAGTTAATATTGATAATAGTAACAATGAATAATCACATTTGAACAGCCAGATGCAATCTGTCACTTAATTTATGGGACATAATATACCCCACATACAATGAAACTTGAAAAATCACTCTAGAATAGAGGTACACAGAAATGTCACAAACAAAATATAATGATACATAAATAAACTTCAAGACCAAAATGTTGCAGCATTTTTCCTAGGCCTTCCAGCCTTCATGCTGGAAATAACCTTACCCTAGGCTCTGGAGAATCACAGAGAGGGCATTTGGGAGAAGCTATTCCAAAGTTCCAGATTTAATAAACCCTCTCCTGCCCCAGAAAAGACTGTTACCCATTCCCCCACAGCATAATGTGAGGACAGAGCACAGCAGGCAGCCAGCAACAGCAGTGCCAATGCTGGTTCCCCTCAGCCGATCTTCAGGTCCACCCTGACCCCCTCTTGGTTTGCACACCCCCTTCAGCATTTAGACATTTAGCACTATATCTCCACGCACCCATTATGCCAACACCTGGGAAGGCATGATGGTGGCGTCCATTAACAGAAAGGAAGCCTTCTTTTGAGCATGTTAGGCATAAGTAGAGAGTTCAGAGAAATATGCAAAGTGTTTCTTTATTCTCCCCCCATGGAGTCCCTTTATCAGTCCACACTGATGGGCATTCGGGAAGAAACTTCCCTCCCCACCTCCTTCCCTCTTCTGTCCCTTAGTTCCCCCAGCAGTATGCTAGCTTCACCCTGGAGGGGCAGCATAAGTTCTTTGAGGTTCTGTGTGAGTCTGGAGAAGGCTTTAGGTCCTTCCCATCATACCCAGTGGCACATCTTCTTGCTAATACTGATCACTTTTGTTAGCATTCTTGCCTTACTTCAAAATCCCTGGCCTGATAAAAATGGAATAATAAAATTAGATATCTCTCCACTGCCCATACCTGAATTTGTTTCTTCTGCTATATTCTCTTTTGCATTAATACTCTCTTGTAAATATATTGATAAATAAATATGCTGTCATGCTGACACAGATTGATGTGTTAAAAGTGGAAACACAGTTACTCTGTGCAGTGGATGACTGGATCTCAATGTAACAAAAGAACAAAAAGCTGAACAGTTGCTGTGAACTAAAACCAGTCAGCAACCAAGATTCATAAGGTCGTCTGATGAATAAGACTCACTCTGCTTTCTCATTTCAGGTGGGAGCAGTGAGAACTGCCTGGGAGACAGTTCCCTGACAGGTTGCAGCCTGCAGTCTCTACCTCTTTTCCCTCCAAACAGCACAAAGACCATAAAATATGTGAAGTGAGCACTCTGCCTTTCTTAGGCATATAGGCAAACACCTTTTAGGAAAACAGCAAGAACATCAAAATTCTCTAATTCTAATTCACAAGCATTAGCTTCCTGGATGAACAAGCTAGGTTGTCTACAAAATCTGGGATATTTGTGATATGATCCACATGTATCATTATCAATTACGTTATTATTGTTTATAGGTTTCAGGTAATTCTTTTTTAAAAAAAGTTGCCATTATGCTCTGATTATAAAATACATAATCATGAAAAAAAATACACAGCTATTATACAAAATCAGGATACCAAGTAAGACAAGCCAAATCACCTATGACCTAAAGATGACCAGTATTAACGTCAGGCCTTTTCCTTCAGTTGTTGTTGTGTGTGTGTATTTTAGATATATAGGTATAGATTTAGATCCATATAAATTTGTTTATGAACTCTATGTTTCGCACCCTGTGTTTATTGCCTAACATTATATCAAAGTCAATTTTCCAAAACTTTAATAGTCTTTTTAGAAACGATTTTCCATGAAATTCTGCATAATTTTCCATCAGAGGCTTTTAGTAAGATCATGCTGTTCTATAAATACAGAGTGGAGCTACTGGTAACAGTGTTCAACAAAAACTGATATGAGCACATAGCACCTATTTTAGGGTTTGCTGCCTTAGAGACAACCATCAAACAAAATTCACAATATTATTCAACAGCCATTTTGCTGGTACTTTTGTGAAATGAAGAATGCAAAGTTCTCCTGTGGAAAATAACAGTATTTCGCTTCTGTCAGGATTAAAAATTTATCTAAAATGGCTCACACAATTTCTTGAACAGATGGATGGTAAATAAACACCATTGTTTACAATGTCAATCAGCCTCGAGATTGACAGTAGGCTAGAGTCCCTAGCAAGTCTCCCTCGGTCAGCCCAAGCTCCTGGTAAGAAAGATCTGTGCCCCATGCATCTGTGTCTCTCCCAAGGCACCCATCTCTACACTTCTCACATGTATATAGTGAGTACTCAATAATACTCATCAAGCATTTCTGAGCACCTGTTTTGAGCACACACTGTACAAGATTCTGAGAAGAAATGTTGATTTCAAATTTTGTGAGGAGATAAAATACATACATTCATAATAATTGCAGAAAAACAGAAAATACGATTGTTACTGACAATCTCCTGGTCTCCACCTACAGCAGCAACATGCTGGCCACCCATCAGCAGAGGTGAAGGATGGGAGGGAGAGCACAGCCCTCCCCAGGTGATACCTTAATGGCAAGTCGTTCAGGTAGACTCTTCAAAATAGCCTTGAGTAGGACAAACTCCATCCCCCAGGATACAGAGGACTTCCCAGTATCTCCTGGAAGTGTCTCCTGCCCTCTGTCCTGTTTCCCCTGCCTTGCCAGATCCTGACTGTTGACCTATACTTTTTGATTCCTACTTTGCACCTCTTCTACTCAACTTGTGACTCTTTCACTCATACTCCCAGGAATCCATCTTTTCTTAATCTCACTGCTTTATTACCCCCTGTGACTCTGACAGGATCTGATGTTCACAGATCCCTGACCCCTGAACACCATGGGTCTTGCTATATTCCATATTATCCTAGGGATAATGTGACGGCCTTCATGCCTCTTCCATAGTGTGGAACATGCTACTGTCACATGCATGTGGAGCAGCACACACCACCATCATGTGACATGCACAGTGACACATCCTGACTATAGAAGGTCAGATGTCCTCTACTTGGCAGGGAGCAGAGATTGAGGGATATGGGATGCTAAGCAAGACAGTAGTCAATGTGAGGTGGAACAAATCCTCCCAGGTTGTTTTAATTTGCTAACACTGATGAAATGTAATACACCAGAAATGGGCTGGCTTTTACAGTAGAGATTTATTAATCACAAGCTTACAGTCCTGTGGCCATGAAAATGTGCAAATCAAGACATCAACAGGCAATGCTTTCTTCCTGAAGATCAGCTACTGGCAATCCTGGACTCCTCTGTCACATGGCAAGGCATGTGGTTGTGTCTGCCAGTCCTTCTCTCCCAGGTTTTGTTGCTTTCAGCTTCTGGCTACTCCATCTGTCGCTTTTCCTGAGCTTCTATATCTTTCTGTCTTCTGTGTCTTTCTCTCTGTCTTTCATCCTCTTATAAAAGACTACAAAAAAGAGGATTAAGACCCACTTGGGGCATGCCTCAACTGAAATAACCTAATCAAAAGGTCTCACCCACAATAGATCTACACCTACAGGAATGGATTAGCTTTAAGAACATGATTTTCTTAAACTTGATTTTTAAAATATAGTTTCAAACCATCACACAGGTCTTGAATGCCTAACCAAAGAAACAAAAGAACATATTCAACTAGCTTTTTCTGTTACAAGAGTTAATTCTTGGAAGTTAGGCATTTGAGTAAAAGCTATGGTCTTTCATTTAGTTAAGGAAAGCCGCAGGGCACCAAACATACCCAAAGCATATACAAGTGCATATGCATTTCCTATAGTTAATGGTGACTATAAGATTCTTAGTTGCGAGTTTCAGAAACCCAATTCAAGCAAGACATGAGCTGTTTGTTTTTGTTCTTTTTTTGCTCATTTTCAGGAGTATCATTTTCAGGGCTTCAATGAGGCATCAAACTTGGTTTCCATCTCCTACTCTATTGTCCTCTTTATTGGTTGCATTTAGGCAATGGAATAGCTCCCAATATCACCAGGCTTATATCTTATAACCTTAACATCAGTGGAAAGAGAACTGTCTTCCCTATTAGATTCTCAAAAGTTCAGGAAGTGAATTTCATAGCTCAGGTCCCTAACCTGAGTAACTTGCCTATCTCTGACTCAATCACTGCGGTCAAGGAAAAGGGATAAATCACATAGTCTCAGAGTTGGAAAGAGAATGGTTCTCCAAAAGAAAATAAGGGTGCTATTATCATAAGAAGATGTTTTAAGGCTAAAATATATGTACATTATAATCTACCCCTTGGCCTTCTATTATCTATGCATACCCTTCTTTCTAGTCAAACAATTTCAAGAATATCCTTTCCTAATACAATGCAATTATACCACATACACACAAAAAAATTAAATCATACCCTTTCCTATCACAGACAACCAAAATTATGTCCTGCTTTTTCATTCAACTCCAAAGCCAGGGTCTCAGGGTAACAGAAACTCTCTCAATGAGATCTGGATATAATATTTCATAGTCTGGTACCTTATAGACTAAATGATAGATGTAAACATTCCAACATACCTAGGATACAAAAGTGAAGAGGAAAAAGGACAATAAAATAGAATTTCCCATTTGGAAATGAGAAGAATGGGAAACAGCCTATGGCAACCACTAGTCATTTGTATCTATCTGTTCTGATGGACAAGAACTTGATCCCCAGCAGTGCAGTGATGTCCTCTATTTGATAAACCCTGGTTCTTCTTTCTGACAGGCTTTCCTTTGCCTGTAATCCCCCATTTCCACATCTGAGGTGGGGGGTAGGGGAGGAGTATTAATGGCCCACTTCCAGATGGTGCAGGTTTGGGTGTCTGGGGTTTGCCTTAGGAGCTGAGCAGTGGAAGGTCCTTGTTTGTGAGGCTGGGATTTCTCTGGCAAGACAACTTCCTAAGAAGCTTAGTATTTAGTACTCTTCCAATCAATTTGCATTTGGTCATTTCATGGGATATTAACCAAACCAAAAGATATCATTCTTAATCTAGGTTCTGGCCTGGGAATTCTGTTTCTTAGCAATAGTTTCGGGGCTCTACACTCCTATCAGTTTAACAGCTTCAGCCTGATCCTCTGCGACAGTGAAATTCAAAACTGTTGGCCTGGAATGCAGAGGCTCAGCTAATCTGCCTCTTGCCCTGCATCCAGGGAGATCATTTTTTTTTAATGAATCATTGATTCGTACTCTCACAACCATCTCTCATCCTCCATAGTCTATGATTAGAGGACTTGAAAAAAAATTATCGATGTATAACACACACGAGAAGTGCAGAAATTAAACTTAAAACCCAGTGAATTATCACAAAGTGAGTACAACTATATAATTAATACTAAGGTTAAAAAAAAAAATACCAGACCCTCAGAAGCTTCCCTGGGGCCCACCCCAATCACTCACTAACCCCCCCCTTCTCCCCAAAGGTGTCCATTCACATTTAGTTTGGCCTCTTCTTAAAGCTTTTATAAATGGAATCCTACAGTGTGTATTCTTTCATGTTTATCTTCTTTCCCTCAAAATTATATTTCAAAATTTATCTATGTTGCTATATGTAGCAACTGTCCATGTTTATTGATGTAGAATGTTCATTGAAAGACCTCCACACCATGTATTTACCCATTCCACCACTGACAGGTACTTAGGTTTTTCCAGTTTAGGACTACAAACAATGTTGCTAAGAGAATTTTTGTGCCTTTTGGTACACAAATGCACATATTTCATATACATCTAGAATATATATCTCAGAGTAGAATTTTTTGGCAGTAGGGTATGCATATGTTCAACTTTTATAGATAATGCCACACTGTTTTCCAAAGTGATTGTACCTACTTAATATACTCCCATGACTAGGTGAATCCCATATTTTCTGGTAGAGTACGTAGTAAGATCTCACGGCTATTTTTATTGCATTTCCCTGATGACAAGTGACACCTCTTCATGTTTATTGTCATTTGGATGTCTTCTTTTGTGAAGTGACTGCTGATCTCTCACGCCCACTTTTCTACTGGGTTGACCATATTTTCTTAACTACTTGTAGGACTTCTTTATATATTCCCAGTATGAGCCCCTTGTCAGTTATAAGAACTGCAAATATCTTCTTCCACCCCTGTGGCTTGCATTTTCACTGTTCCAATGATGTCTTTTAATGACCATGAGGACACATGCCACCTTTTGTCCTAAAAGAGTAGAAAATTAGGCTCTGGACCCTTCTGGTTTTAGTTTTAAGTTCTGCTTTATTTCCAGGCTTGCTGCCTATACTGGTTTGAAGCTATCATAAACCCCAGAAAAGCCATTTTCTTTAATCCTCATTCAATATTGCTAGGTGGGACCTTTCTGATTGTTTCCATGGAGATGTGGGTGGTAACTTTTGATTAGATGGTTTCCATGGAGATGTGCCTCCACCCATTCAAGGTGGGGTTGCTTACTGGAGCTCTTTAAGTGGGAACTATTTTGGAAAAGGCTTTTGAGCCACGAGAGCTACCAGAACCAACAGAGCCAAAAGAACAGACAGAGCCCTGGGGAAGCTGCTGAAGAAAAAGCTAGCAGATCTCACTATGTGTGTTTCCAGCTGAGAGAGAAACCCTGAACGTGATAAGCCTTCTTAAACCAAGGTATCTTTCCCTGGATGCCTTAGATTGGACATTTTTATAGACTTGCTTTAATTTGGACATTTTCACGGCCATAGAACTGTAATCTTGCAACTTAATAAATTCCCCTTTTTTTAAAGCCATTCTGTTTCTGCTATATTACATTCTGGCAGCTTGCAAACTAGAACACTGCCTTTTCTGGAATGCATGGTAAGGCAGAGAACTCACCTTTTCTAGAACTGTAAGATACAGCATTACCTGGCTCTCAGCTACCAAAGACAGAGAGGGCCTCTTTTATCAAAGACATCTTTTTCTGCTTTTTCTACTTTCACATGGACTAATTTGGACAGAAACTTGTCTCTTTCTCAAAGAATCTCACTGAAAACTTGAAGTAGTAGCCAACATACACATTCCACAGTTCTACCAAGTATTTTAATAATCCAGTCTCAAATGGCACCTGCTCTGAGTCCCAAAAAAGAAAGAGCAACAACTTAACTAGCTGCTTTCTTAGAGTAGTAAAAACTCCTTGTTGCCTTCTACCCTTACTTGAATCAGCCAATTCCAATTAGGGTCTATCAGTTATAACACCCCACTGCTAAGTATCCAATTCCTACATGACTCAGGAATCTTTCACAGATCAAATTAATTGCCTTATTTTAAAAAGGGGGAGATGAAGAATTATTAGTTGTGTAAATTAAAAGTCCAAGTTGTAAATTTGTCATTGCTGCAAATGGGGTTCATGTAATTTCATTTGGATCAAGTCTCTTGCCATAACTCAATTCTATTTTTTTCTATATTACCTTGATTCATTCATTCACTCAGATAGGTAGGCAGGTAAAATACCCACCTACAGTTACAGGTTAACATGCCCTCTCCTCAGACACCCTAAAGGGTAAATAGAACTTGTCTGTCCAGCAGTTCAAACAGAAGTTCTGAAATTGAGTCTCATTTTCCTGTTTTGGCTTTTGTACCCACCCTTGGGGCATAGAGTCAGAGTCCTCTCCCCTCTCCTCCACCACATCCAAAAGAAATCCAGTATGCATTATTGAAGGAGGCGTAATGGATGTTGGACAGGTACAAACAAAAGATGTTTTCAACAGTCATTTGCTGGTTAAAAGCATCTTAGCAACCTGTGGTGAGCACTATTACTTGCCTAGCCAATATCCATTTTCCCTACTTCTCCTCAGGATTACAGGATCCCATTTTTTTTTGGGGGGGGGCTTGGCAATATGCCCAGTTTCAGGCCATAAATCATAACTGGTCTAAATTAATTGTGATAAACCCATTACCCTTTTCCAGATTACTTGATAGTCTTATAACAAGTTTTGGACAATAAAATGGAGAAATGCAATAAGATGCAGGGGTGGTGTGACTCTGGGAAAGGTTTTCTTCTATGAAAGGAAGAGAGGTTCCTGTAGAACGTACACATGCTGCCCTGGCCACTCCTAAGCCTAGTCCAAGTTGCTGCCTCTGGATATAATTGTATGGGAGCATGATGCCTGGAGCTTCCACAGTCATCTGTGGACAATGAAGAAAAGGCCAAGAGAATAGCAGAGATGCATCTTTTCATTTGTTTTTTAGCCATTTGTATTTCCTTTTTGGAAAGGTGTATATCCACATCTTTTGACATTTTTTAATTGGCTTGGTTGTCTTTTTTGTGGTTGAGTTGTAGTATCTCTGGATATTAAACACATCAAAAATGTGGTTTCTGAATATTTTCTCCTATTGAGTAAGCTGCCTTTTTTTTTCTTAACAAAGTCCTTTGATGCACAAAAGTATTCAATTTTGAAGAGATCCCATTTATCTATTTCTTCTTTCATTGCTTGTGCTTTGGGTATAAGGTCTAGGAAACCACCTCCTACCACAAGATCTTTAAGATATTTCCCTACACTTCTCCTAAGAGTTTTATGGTCTTTGCACTAATGTTTTAGTATTTAATCCATTTTTGAGTTAATTTTTGTATAAGGAGTGAGATAGGCATCCTCTTTCATTCCTTTGGATTTGGATAACCAGTTCTCCTAGCATCATTTGTTAAAGAGGCTGTTCTGTCCCATTAAGTGGACTTGGCCACCTTGTCAAAGGTTAATTGGCTGTGAATGAGACGGTCTATTTCTGAACTCTCAGTTCTAATCCATTGGTCAGTACGTCTGTCCTTAAGCCATTATCATGCTGTTTTAACCACGGTAGCTTTGTAATATGTTTTAGAGTCAGGAATTGTGAGATCTCCAACTTAATTTTTCTTTCTTAAGATGTTTTTAGCTATTTGGGGCACCTTGCCCTTACAAATAAATTTGATTATTGGTCCCCAACTGATTTTAATGTCCAGCCAGGGCCGAAGTCCACTATTCCTCTAGCTAGAGTAATAGGCAATTGGTGCCCATAAGCCTACTGACATTCTCAAGTTAGCACAGCCCCAAAACATAATCAAAACAAAACAAAACAAAGAACTATAGTTCATGTTCATTGCAGTGAACCAGCACCCGAGAAGAAAATTACTGCTACATGTGCATTAGCAAGACCAACACATGAGACAATTCAGGCATGGATGTTTTAGTTGGGGAAAGTAATGGCAGAAATTAAATGGCCCCCAAGAAAACTTGAAACCCTTTGTTTGGGAGAAGATTGAAATAGATTAAATGTATTTCAAATTTAAGCTGATCTAAGTGTTAAATCAGGTTAGTACACAAGCAGGGAAAGAAATAGAAGACCTGACCTATCTAAACACACCTCAGAATAAGCTCAAATCAGAAGAAAGCATTTCCCCTGGTCCCTCATTCTTTGCCCCCAATGAGAGAATTTACACCCAAATGCAATTAAACAAAACACCTAGCATTTGAAAGAAGAAAAAGCAAGGAAGGGATGAAGGAATGAAGGGCATCATATAATAAGTTTTTAAAAGAAATGAATGAATGAATTTGCATACAAACCAGCATATTCATCTTAGAATTTTATATAACGCACCTTTACAAAAATAGAACTTGCCAACAGGATCAACCCCATGGATTATGTTGTTTGGCACCCATAGCTAAAGTGCCAAAAGAAGAGCAAGACAATTATGTTGAGGTACATTGTGCAGGGCTGTACAGAGGGTCCCCTGACCCTCATAGCAAGGAGCTCCGTTTTCTAAGGCAGAGCTGGTCTAAACTCGTCCCTAGAACATTCCTTTGAAATGCAGCTCTAGTATTTTTCACCCTAATCTTCTTCCATGCCTGCCTCAAACTGACTGTATACAGTGAAGAATACTTGACATCAGAGTTTTAAATGGATAATTTTTCTTTCTACCAAGCATCCTTGTGTTTTAGTTTGCCAGGGATGCTATGACAAATACCACGCAGCAATTGGCTTAAACAACAGTAATTTATCTCATAGTTCTGGAAACTCATAGTCCACCATCAAGGTATTGGCAGGGCAGTATTTTGTGGTGGCTCAATCTCTGCCGTGTCACCTGGTGATCTCTCTGCTTCTCTGGGTTCTAACTTGTGTCCAATTTCCTCTGTTTACAAGGACTTAAGCCACCCTGGATGAAGGCCCGCCCGCGCTCAGTGTGAGCACACCTTAACCAGTAATATCTTCAAAGGTCCTGTTTACAGATGGGTTCACACCCACAGGACTGGGCAGTTAGGACTTGAACATGTCTTTATGCGGGACATGATTCAATCCTCAACACCTTGATTTACTCTTCTAAGCACCTTACTGTTTGCTCATCAAAATCCCTGTAACAGTTTGCTCACATCCCTTCATTTTTTTGTCATTGTAAACCTGCCCCTGACATGACAAGAATAGAGTTAGTTGTCTGACTCAATATCTTCCTTTAGTGGGACAAGGGTAAAGAGAGGCCTGTTACCTTTCGGAGGATAAGGATGCACCTTCAGCAATACAAATTCAAAATCACAGACCATGGATAAAAACATAAGACATTCCTCACTTGGATCTTATTAGTTGTAATCAATCTATCAACAGTACACAACTCCCCTGAGAGACACAGGTAGTACCTAGGAAAACTAAGAATAAGAAAAAGAATAATAAGAAGAACAACAACAACAAAGATTTTTTGCTTTCCTCACATAAAAGACAACAAAGTGAGTAATCCATTTTTAGCAAATGGGCACATCCTACAAATTCTGACAGTTTTAAGTGAAGTGGGATGTTGTTTAATGCAAATTACATTCATCATACATACAAAGTCTCCTGTGCTTAGTCCCCAGTATCTATAAAACCTGAATAAGCAAGGACTTACAATAATAATCATAGTTATAGCTGCCATTTATTAAGTGCTTACTATATATGCCAAGTGTTAAGAACATTACAAACTTTATCTCACTTCATCTTCAAAACCACCCAATGAGGTAGATATTATCACACCTCCTTTTTTATAGATGATGAAACTGAGGCTGAAAGGGGTGAGATAACTTACGGATATCACACATGTCCTGATTGGTGGCATAGAAAAACTCAACCTATATCTGCCAAATTTGGATCTCCAGAAACCCCATTCCTAATCACTATTTGTTTTTGCAAAGCATAAAAAGGGCTGAATTTGGAATCTGAAAGTTGGCTTCTAGCCCTCCTTCTTCACTTGTCCTATATCTGACCTTGCACAGGTTGTGTCAATTTTTAAACCTCAGTTTCCTCACAATAAAAAGAAGCTAGCCTCCTGCCCTGCCCATGTCACAAAGTTTTTGCAATGATTACATGAAAAGACAAGGTCTGAGGGAAGGTGCCATGTCCGCCTTGCATCCCCAGTGTTTTGTACTCAGTAAGTATTTACTGAAGCAATAATTTACCCACAGGTGCTTAGAAAACTGTAGAGCATCATGAAGTACAAATGTCTGAGATGTATGAAGCCCTCACAGTCTGTGGCCAGCCTTTGATGAGGGGCAGCTCTGCTGCTGCAGCTGTCCCAGGATGACTTGTGAATCGTTTCTAAGTTGCATAAACCTCAGCCACAAGCATTACAAATGAGCACACCTTCAATTAGCCAGTCTACAAAGCTACAGTAGAGAACCATAATCATGCTGTCTAATCATTTCCTAAAGGATAACTCCAGTTTATCAAGGTTTATGATGGATGGGTCTGTTTCTGTATTTCTTAGTTCTTCTCAAACCTACCCAACATTCCAATGGCCCAGAAACAAGTCAATACTGACAACCAGTGTTTGTCCTCAGCAAAGATTTGCTCCGAATCAGAAAACAAGTGCGCATTTCCACTCAGAGAGAAATGCCCTGGAAGGTAAGCAGATGGATTGCAAGGCAACAAATTGCAATGCATGGGGGTCAGTAAACCCCTCATGGGACTCAAATAAGTGCTGCCCCAGACTGACAAAAATGCTGTGTGTAGTCTGAGTTTAAGCATACTGGTTTCTGGGACAGCCTAGCCAAACATACTCCCAGTCTGGCAGTTTTGCACACTCCAGAACAAGGTCTTTTTCTGAGGTCTGCTTAGCATTGCTCTGTACTCTCCATAGCAACCCAGATCTGTGGTCCATGAGGTCCAACCCTCCCATGCAGTTGCCATTAGGTCAGGAGAGCAGAGGAGAATGGGGGGAAATGCAAGACAGGGATTGAAAATAAAGTAGCAAGAGAGAGAGTGACACAAACACAAAAAACAAACATGACCTGTGGCCAGGACAATCATACCTGCCCACCACAATAAGCAGGATGCCCCATCTCCAGGATTCGGGTGAAATTCTAGCCCCCTCCACTCTCACTTTCCTAAATATAGCTCTTCACTTCCCTATTATTGAAAAAGAAGCAAGGCTGGGGAGTGGGAGGAGCCATCTGCCTTTATACCTAGGTATTCTAAAAAACCCTGATGGGGTTCACACAGAAAGAGCGCGTCACTGTCACCCCAGCACTGCCTAGAGACAGATCATCTGGCAGGGATGGTGTGATGACGGCAGATAGGAATATGTGCTACAAAGTTTGCAATCTGCCCCATCTGTTCAGCACTGTTCTTCTGTTAATGGCAGGTACCAAACAGCTCATCAGCTCTCACTGTGAGGCTCATGTTGGCCCAGGCTGCATGGAGATGTCTGTAGGGATAAGAAGGGCCCGTCCTACCTTCTGACATGTACAGGGGGGTTTCACAGGTCCAATCCAAAAGGCAGAATATCCATGGCTCTTCACAGAAGAACTTTTGCTTCCAGATCTAAGAACTTGTCATGTCTCTAGCACTAAGTGAGGCTATAAAAATTCAAGGATGAATAAAGTGCCATGGCTGCCTTCTAAAGTTTGCAGTCTCATGGAAAAATCACAGATGTGGCCAAATTGTAGGATTCATGATTGAATATGAAGTTAGAAAGGTAAACCAAATCTGGACTATGAAGGGCTTTATGCACCAAACCTAAGTGTTGGATTTTCTCTCTACCTTTGTAATCTCTAGATTTGTGGGCTACAAAACATGATCCATAGGGTGTATGAAGAAACTATTAAAACGTCCATATTCTTAATTTTATATAAAACAAATTAAGCTTTATTAATATTCATTATAAGCATTGGCCTTAGCATCTTCATTTGGCCCAGTCATCAGTGATCAAAAGTCATCACGAGTCTTGACAGATCTTGGAGGGAAGAAAAGATGCTTCACTCATGGAAGATTTGACAGTGGTGATTTTGCTTCTTGGTTCTCTTTTAGTGCAATGTGACCTATTATAGATGAGTCTAGTGAAGTGGAATTACAGACAATCTAATTTTAAACTAAACTATCCATCACAAAAATGGGCAAGAGGCTTAAAATTTTTCCTAAAAAGAAACTGTGGTTTGAAGTAATAATGTAAGACAAAGTAAATGAGAAAAGGTAAAACTGAAAAGTTCTTGGTCAGCCACTTTACAAGGGATAAATAATGACAATATAATCAGATCTGACAAGTCAACCAAAAAGTTTTAAATTACCAAGAGGTCTGCTGAGATACAACTTCACATATACTGTTGGTAATGAGGAATGTAATCCTAAGTGTAAATTGTGCTTGCGATATCAGCCAATGTCTGTAATGAAACTCTCACAAAGAATAAGACGTAAAAATACTGTTTATATTTTCTTTACCACGTCTTTTTTGAATTCTGTTTTTATGCATGTATTATAATGACCATGATATATCAACATTGTAAAACATGTATGTAATTATGAATAAATAATATATGCTGACAGTGTGTATTCAACACTTTTTACTATATGCAGCGAGCAATCAAAAATGTTTGGAAGCCACTTGTATAGTAAAGAATTTCACTGGCCTTTGTTTCCTGTTCCTGGGGGGTAAACTTCTAAACCTTCGGAATTCCCTGAGTAATTGGATTGTTTTTGTTATTCATGGTGGATTCCTTGGGACACACTTGATAGTTTATGCTAACAAGGTGAATCCTGGTGCTCTTATAGATAGTCTATGTAAGGAGATGTCTCAGGATGGGGGCTGGCCATGCTAGAAAGACCAACCATGTGATAAGAAGGTTGGGGACCTTGAGTCAATTGATAAAAGCTCCATCCTGGGTCGGTGAGTGGGGCTGGATATTGAGTCCACCCAATAAGAACTCTGGGCACTGAAGTTCAGGTGAGCTTCCCTGGCTGACAATACTCTTTGAGTATTGTCATAATCCATGTGCTGAGAGGGTAATGCCCTGAGGGTGACGGAAGGTTCTTGTGTTTGGGAACCTCCCAATCCTCACCCTATGCATCTCTATCTTTGGCTGGTCCTGATTTGCAGCCTTTTGGTATAAAACGATTATCGTAAGTATGGTATTTTACTGAGTTCTGTGAGTCAGTTGAGAAAATTATTGAACCTGAGTGTTATCATGAGAACCCCTGAATTTGTAACCATCTGGTCAGAAGTCATAGTGGCCCTGGGGACCCCCAAATGTACAGCCAGTGTCTGAAGGGAGGATAGTCTTGTGGGGACCATTCCCTCAGACTTTGTAGTTGGCTCCAATTCTGGGCACCACCACTCTAAACAATAGAACTAAAAGATAACCCCCACCAAGATGCTCCCACCTGTTCCAAGGATTCTCAGTTTGCAACCTCAGCAACAATAGGAGAAACATTAAAAAGGGAAACTGGTACTGCCTCTTTCACAACTTTGAAAAGGTAAAAGCATAAGACTGACTGGTTTAAACAAACTGCTTCTTTCTGGCCACGGCCACGTGCTGGAGTAGAACCATACGGAGCTAAATCTCTGCTCTGCAACTCAGTGATTGGGAGGTTTGGGGCAAATTGTATCAATTTATGGCTTTGGTACTAGGTAGTACTTGGGAAAAGGGAAGCTTTCATATTAACGCTAATTTTTCATCTCAAGATGTTTTTAAAAAATACTAATTTTCTATTTATGGTAATGGTTTCCTTTTTAAATCAAGTTATTTATGTTTTTATAAGAGTAGACTTTTAAATATTAAGAAAATAATATAATAAATGAGTAAAGGGGAACTTTTGGGAAGATGGTGGAGTAGGGAGTTCGAGAACTCAGACCTTCCACCAAAACAGCTAGTAAACAGGTAAGAACTGTCTGAAACAACTATTCTGTGGCTCCAGGGGCCACAAGAACACTGTACAGCAACCAAAGAAGAACAGGAGGAAGAAGCTGATAAATTATGGTAAAGAACAGTGAGTTGCTCCATATAGCAGCTGCTGATACTTATCCCCTATCTCCCAGCAGGCCCACCAGGGGTCCAGTCCCTGGCTAGTTCACTGGGGACAAAAAGGGATGTAAAAATCTTCTTCCAAAAGAAGAGTGGCCATAGTGGTTCACTGATTACGGAGTTTGATTAGCAAGTTCAGATCAATGGATCCCAGCTCTCAGCCATTGTTTTTCAATTGTGCCCTGGACAGTGGCAGAGGCAGTGAAGATTTAAAGGTACAGCACTCCCTCAGGGCTCTAGGGGACGGTTAGCTAAAGGACTGCATTTGCTAGGCAGGCCAAGAAAGTAAAGATTCAGAGAGCCATCAATGATGCTTTTAATGCCATTATCATGGCATTCTGGGGCTGGTCAGTGCCTTCATGGATCCCTCACCCTGGTTTGCTTCTGGATATACTAACTTGGAAAAGTCCTCTCCAGGACGACCCCTTCCAGAATCTGTCCTCCAGGCAAAAGCAGCTAGAAACAATGAAAGGAGTGTAAAATACTCTAGAGGCAAAATAAAAATAAATAGAACAGACCAAAATTCCCAGAGAAGGAACAGAGGAAAGGAAATTTTCTCCTGGGGATGAAACAACTGCACAAATAGTGCAATATTAAAAATTATACCTCATATCCAGGGCAAGAATCAGACAAAGAAGAACTGAAAAAAAAATCTGACCAGTTAAATGCAGACAATTCGAAGGTCTAAGTGTCATAGAAGAGCCTTAACCCAAAGCCAATCAATGACAAAACGCTAGGCAAGAGAGAGAAACTGGCCTTCAGAGTAAACTCATCAAGATAACCAGATGTCAAGACATCAGCAAAAAATAAGAAACCATACTAAGAAACGGGAAGATATAGCCCAATCAACGAAATAAATTCAAACTTCAGAGAAGATACAGAATTTGGAACAATTGATCACAGGTGTACAAACAAAACTCCAAAATCAATACAAGGAGAAGGAAAATATGCATAAAGAGATACAGGATATTAGGAAGATAATATGTGAGTATAAAGAAGAATTTGAAAGTATAGAAAGAAATTATGGTCAAAGGCACAATAGAAGAGATTAAAATACACTAGAGATACAACAGCAGATATGAACAGGTAGAAGAAACAATCAGTGAACTAGAAGACAAAATCATCAAAATCTTACAGACAGAAGAACAGATAAAGAATGGAAAAAAGAATAGGAAAAGAAAAATGTCTCAGAGATTTCAATGACAGCATGAGTGACAAACATATGTATCATGCATGTCCCAGAATGAGAAGAGAAGGGAAAAGGATCAGAAAGAACATCTGAAGAAATAATGGTCAAAAATGCCCCAACTCTTGTGAAAGATATAAATATACTTGTACAAGAAGCACAAAGTACTCCAAACAGAATAAATCCTAACAAATCTACTCTGAGACACGTACTAAACAGATTGGCAAAGGCCAAAGATGGACAATTCTGAAAGCAGCAAGAGAAAAGTTATTTGTCATATACAAGGGATCTACAATAAGACTAAGTGCTGATTTCTCATCAGAAACCATGAAGGTGAGCAGGCAGGCAGTGGTACAATATATTGAAGGTACTGAAAGAGAAAAACTGACAGCCAAAATTTTCTATATGGCAAAACAATCCTTCAAAACTGAGGGAGAGTTTTAAATTTTTGCAGATGAACAGAATAAGATAGAGTCTGTCAACAAGAGACCTGCACTACAAGAAATATAAAGGGACAGAGCCAAGATGGAGGCTTAGTGAGGAGTGGGATTTAGTTTGTCCTCCAGAACAGCTAGTAAATAGGGAGGAACAGTACAGAACGACTGCTAGGGCCATGTCAGTGACCAGACACATAGCGTACTCCAGTCTGGACAAGCTGGACCAGCTGCGAGCCAACCCAGAACCATGAGTTGCCCGAACCACTGCAGCTGGTGCTCCTCCACCATAGGTTGCTTCCCAGAGGGGATAGGAAAGAAACTTTACTAGCGGCAGGGGTTGAGTGTAACCAAGCTCCAATTGGGGAATTAATTAACAAATTCTGATTACTAAAAATAGGCCCCCACCCCAGCTGAACTTCAAGTAAAAGATGAGGTTGCTGGGTATTGCCCCAATGCAGAGGGGGCAGGGCTGATGGAAAAAGAAAAAAAAAAAACCAGAGGTTTTTTATGGATTGGACAATACAAAATACTTGAAAGGGTCTGGGCCCTGAAGGAAAGGAGGGGACACATAGGACCTGGAGATAAACAGAGCAAAGTACCAATTTAAGCTCTTGATTGCCAAACCCAAGTAACTCAGGTCTTGCTTTGAAAACAATTTTTTTTCTTTTCTTTATTGTGGCTGTGTTTCTATGGCTGGATGGCTCTTTGGATACAGACACAGGGCTCCAACTGCCCCAGGCATGGGCAGAATTAAGCTTGTTTGAGAGTTTGCCTGGAGGCTGTGTCTTCCCCAGGAGAGGGGTGGGGCCCAGCTCAGGTGGAATCCCTCCCTCAAGGAATTCCGACCCCAGGGTCTGGAGAAGTGAAGCAATTAAAGATAGCCTACAACCTCTCCTCTGTCTCAACCACACTCACAGAGGGAGAGTCTGCTGAAGTTAAAGGTATCACATCACTTAATGCGGCGGGGTCCACAGGCAGACAAGCACCACATTCTGGGCAGGATAGGAAAAACACAGAGTCCAGAGGCTTCATAGGAAAGTCTTTCAACCTGCTGGGTCTCACCCTCAAGGAAAACTGACACAGGTGACTCTTTCCTCCTGAGAAGCCAGTTCGGTCTGGGAAAATCTGACTGGGGTCTATAATATCTAAATAGATCTTTCAAAGGCTGGGGGAGGGGGAGGTACCATACAGGTAAGGCAAGAAAAAAGAAAACAAGAACTGAAAAACTCTGATCTGTTAAACAAAACGTAAGCTAGAGGTCCAGAATAAGCTAAATCGAATGTCAAAGAACAGATAGACAACAAAGTCATCCAGCAAGAAAATCCTAGGTAAAAAAAAAGTGAAAACAATCCCCAAAATAAACTAATTAAGGTAATTAAACGCCTAGACACCAGCAAAAAATAACAAATCATACTAGGAAAATTGAAGATATGACCCAGTCAAAGGAACAAACCAACAATTCAAATGAGATACAGGAGTTGAAACAGTTAATTCAGAGTGATCGAACAGACATGGAAAACCTCAAAAAAATCAAATCAGTGAATTGAGGGAGGATATAAAGAAGGCAAGGAATGAACAAAAAGGGAAATTGAAAGTCTAAAAAAAATCACAGAATTTATAGAAATGAAAGCACAGTAGAAGAAATGAAAAAAACAATGAAAACCTACAGTGTCAGATTTCAAGAGGCAGAAGATAGGATTAGTGAACTGGAGGATGGAACATCTGAAATCTGACAAGCAAAAGAAAATATAGGGAAAATAATGGAAAAATATAAGCAGGGACTCAGGGAATTGAAGACAACATGAAGTGCATGAATATATATGTTATGGGTGTTCCAGAAGGAGAAGTAAAGGGAAAAGGGGGAGAAAAATTAATGGAGGAAATTATCACTGAAAATTTCCCAACTCTTACGAAAGACTTAAAATTACACATCCAAGAAGTGCAGCATACCCCAAACAGAATTGATCCAAATAGACATACTCCAAGACATTTATGAATCAGAATGTAGATGTCAAAGAGAAAGAGAGAATCTTGAAAGCAGCAAGAGAAAAGCAAGCCATCACATACAAGGGAAGTCCAATAAGACTATGCATAGATTACTCAGCAGAAACCATGGTGGCTAGAAGACAGTGGGATGATATATTTAAGATACTAAAAGGGAAAAACTGGCAACCAGGATTTCTATATCCAGCAAAATTGTCCTTCAAAAATAAGGGAGAAATTAAAACATTTTCAGGCAAAAAAATCACTGACAGAATTTGACCAAGAGACCAGCTCTGCAAGAAATACTAAAGGGAGCACTAGAGACAGATATGAAAAGACAGGATAATGGAGAGGAGTGTAGAAATGAAGACTGTTAGTAAAGGTAAAAAGAAGGAAAATTAGCTATGACATAAAATACAAAAGGCAAAACGGTAGAAGAAAGTACTGCCCATACAGTAATAACATTAAATGTTAATAGATTAAACTCCCCAATCAAAAGACATAGACTGGCAGAATGGATTGAAAAACATGACATCTATATGCTGTCTACAGGAAACGCATCTTAGACCCAAGGATAAACATAGGTTGAAAGTGAAAGGTTGGGAAAAGATATTCCATGCAAATAACAATCAGAAAAGAAGAAGAGTAGCTATACTAATATCTAACAAATTAGACTTCAAATGTAAAACAGTTAAAAGAGACAAAGAAGGACACTATGTATTAATAAAAGGAACAATTCAACAAGAAGACATAACAATCATAAATATTTATGCACCGAGCCAGAATGTGCCAAAATACATGAGGCAAACACCAAAAAGAGAAATTGACACATCTACCATAATAGTTGGAGACATCAATTCCCCATTCTCATCAATGGACAGAATATCTAGACAGAGGATTAATAAAAAAATAGAGAATTTGAATAATACAATAAATGAGCTAGGTTGTAATTTATAGGACATTACAACCCACAACAGCAGGATACACCTTTATCTCAAGTGCTCATGGATCATTCTGAAGGATAAACCATATGCTAGGTCACAAAGCAAGTCGTAATAAATTTTAAAAGATTGAAATCATACAAAACACTTTCTAAGATCATAAAGGAATGAAGTTGGAAATCAATAATAGGCAGAGTGCCAGAAAATTCACAAATATATGGGAGCTCAACAACATACTCTTAAACAACCAGTGGGTCAAGGAAGAAATTACAAGAGAAATCAATAAATATCTCAAGGCAAAGGAAAACTTTGGGGTTAGCTTGCTGTTCTTTCTCTAGTTCTTCCAAGATAGAAGACAGATAATTCCTCGATTTTTGCTCTTTCTTCTTTTTTGATATAGGCATTTAGGGCAATAAATTTCCCTCTTAGCCCTGTCTTTGCTGCATCCCATAAATTTTGATATGTCGTGTTTTCATTTTATGGATAAAAAGAGAGACAAAAAAAAAGGATGTGACATATAAAAGCCAAAGGATACGGCGGGCCACGGTGACTCAGCAGGCAGACTTCTTGACTTCCATGCCAGAGACCCAGGTTCGATTCCCAGTGCCTGCCCATGAAAAAAAAAAAA
>PVIY010019895.1:0-45030 GCA_004026745.1 Myrmecophaga tridactyla
GGACAAGAGCAACTGGCAATCTCTACTTCAATTCCACCCCCGACAGGGGCAGAGTCGGTAAAGGAGTAAAGGCACAGTATCCCCTTAGTACTGCGGGGAATAGTTTGTTGAAGAGCACCATCTGCTGAGCAGGTCAGGAAAGCACAAATTGAGGGACCACCAGAGATGTTCATTGTTATTCCTGGTTTCCTCTCCAGGGCACTTTGGAACTTGTGTATACCTAGTTCTTGGCCCTATTTTGACTAGGAAATATTGACTTGTGAAAGTCTTCTCCAGGGTGAACTTCCTCCCAGAATTTGCCTTCCAGGCAAAGGCAAATAGAGACAATGAAAGGAGGGATTAAAAAAAAACTATAGAGTCAAATGAAAAAAAACCAGAATGTATTGACATTCCTGGAGAAGGAACAGAGAAAAGGAAGCTTTCACCTGGGATTGAAACAATTTAGAATGGGTGGAAATATGTCTCCATCTAATCAAGTTTAATACTCACAGTTGATTAAGGCACATCTCCATGGAGATAACCTAATCAAATTTCCAATTTGCAGTACTGAATAGGGATTAGTAGAAATGGGTACCTTTACAAAATGGAATTAGGATTAAAGCACGGCTTTTCTAGGGTACATAAACCCTTTCAAACCAGCACAACAGCAAAAAGCACATAAATATATGTATCATGGGTATCTCAGGAAAAGGCGAGAAGAGAAAAGTGGCAGAAAACATATCTGAGGAAATAATGGTTGAAAATTTCACAACTCTTATGAAAGACATGAATACACATGTCCAAGAAGCACGATGTACTCCAAACAGACTAAATCCTAACAGACCTACCCTGAGATACATGATAATCAGAATGTAAGATGCCAAAGATGAGAAGAGAATCCTGAAGGCAGCAAGAGAAAAACAATTCATCACATACAAGGCAATTGCAATAAAGCTAAGTAATGATTTCTCATCAGAAACCAGGGGACAGGAAAGCAGTGGTATGATATATTTAACGTATGGGAATAGAAAATCTGCTAGGCAAGAATTATTTATCTAACAAAAAAAAGAGGGAGAATTTAAAATAGAGAGAAACAGACACTGAGAGAGTTCATCGACAAGGCAGTTGCCTGACAAGAAATAGGAAAGGGAGTTTCACAGGCTGAAATGAAAAAACAAAGAAAAGGTGCTTCAAGAAGAGTCTGCAAATGAACATTATCAGTAAGAGTCACTAAAAGGGTAAAAATCAGAGGCATAAATAAATAAAATATATGACGTGAAAAATCAAAGAAAAAAAATGACTGAAGTAGGTACTGCCCTTAGAGTAATAACACTGAATGTTAATGAATTAAACTCCCAAATCAAAAGACACAGATTGGCAGAATGGATAAAAAGTATGACCAAAATATATGCTGTTTGCAAGAGACTCATCTTGTACTGAAATACACAAATAAACTGAAAGGGAAAGATTGGAAAAATATATTCCACACAAGCATTAATCAATAAAGAGCTGAGGTAGGTATACTAATATCAAAGAAAATAGACTTGAAATGCAAAAATGTTACAAGAAACAACACTGTATATTAATAAAAATGCTAGTCCACTAAGAAGAAATAACAATCATAAATATTTATGTACCTAACCATGGTGCCCCAAAATATACAAGGCAAACAGTGGCAAAATTGAAAGGAAAATAGACAACTCTATACCAATTTTGGGGACTTCAATATAGCACTCTTATCAATAGGTAGAACATCTGGACAGAAGATCAATAAGAAAACAGAACCTGAATAATTGTACAAATGAACTAGACCTAACAGACATACACAGGACACTGCATCCCCCAAAAGAAGGATACACATCTTCTCAAGTGCACATGGATCTCTATCCAGGATAGACCACATCTTGACCCCAAAACAAGTCTCAATAAATTTATTTTAAAAGATTGAAATTATACAAGGAATTTTCTCTGAACATGGTGAAATTAAGCTGCAAGAAATTACAAGAGAAATTAGTAAACATTTCAAGACAAAAACATGAGAACACAACAAATCAAAGCTTATTGGATGCAGTGAATGCAGTGCTGATAGGGAAGGTGTTAAACACCTACATTAAAAAAGAAGGTAGGGTTAAAACAATACTGCATATCTGTAAGAACTAAAAAAAGAATAGCAAACTAATCCCAGAGCAAGCAGAAGGAAAGACATAACAGATTAGAGCAAATATTCAATTATTCAGAAATAATTGAAATTGAGAATAGAGAAACAGAGTTAACAAAACCAGCGTGCATGGGTGGTTCAGTGGTAGAAGGCTCGCCTTCCATGCAGGAGACCTGGGTTTGATTTCTGGACCAGGCACCATCCCCCCCCCCCCCAAAAAAAAAAGAATAAAAGAAAAGAAAGCCAAAATCTGGTTGTTTGAGAAAAAAATAATTGACAAACTCTTATTTAGACTGACAAAACATAAAAGAGAGAACATGCAAATAAAATCAGAAATGAGAGGCAGGACGTTACTACTGGTCCCACAGAAAATTTTAAAAAAAGATTGTACAAAGAAGATACTATAAGCAACTGTATGCTAACAAATTAGACAATGTAGATGAAATGGAAAAACTCCTAGAAACACATGAACAACTATACTGACTCTAAAAGAAATAGAAAACATCAACACACCAATTACAAAAAAAAAAAAAAAATAGAAATCAAATCAGTCATCAAAAAACTTACAACAAAGTAAAGCCCAGGATCAGATGGATTCACAGATGAATTCTCCCAGTCATTCCAAGAATAATTAATACCAATCCTGCTCAAACTCTTCCAAAAAATTTGAAGAAGAGGAAATACTCTCTAACCTATACTATGTGGCCAACATTACCCTAATACCAATGCCAGATAAACATACTGCAAAAAAAGAACATAATTTCTCTAATGAATGTAGATGCAAAAATCCCCAACAAAGTGCCTGCAGATCGAATCCAGAAGCACATTAAAAGAAGTACATACCATGACCAAGTGGATTTTATCCCAGGTATGCAAGGGTGGTTCAATTTAAGAAAATCAATTAATTTAATGCACCACCTGAACAAATCAAAGAGGTGAAAATGCATGATCATCTTGATTGACGCAGAGAGAGCATTTGACAAAATGCAGCATCTTTTCTTGATAAAGACACTTAGAAAAAAAAGTAGAGAAGGAAACTTCCTCAACATGATAAAAGGCATATATGAGAAACTGACCACTGCGTTGTACTTAACACTGAAATAGTGAAACCTTTCCTTATAAGATGTGGAACAAGACAAGGATGCCCACTCTTACCATTGTTATTCAACATTGTGGTAGAAATTCTAGCCAGAGCAGTTCGGCAAGAAAAAGAAGTAAAAGGCATCCAAATTGGAGAGGAAGAACTTCTATTTGCAGATGACATGATCCTATTTATAGAAAACTCAAAAAAAACTACAATAAAACTACTAGAGCTTAAAATGAATTCAGCAAAGTGGCAAGATCAAGACACAAAAATCAGTGCTTTTAGATATAAATAATGAGCAATCTGAAGAGGAAATAAAGGAAGAATTACACTTACAAAGGCAACTAAAAATAATCAAATATATGAGTAAATTCAACCAAAGATGTAAAGGACTTGTACACAGAAAACTAGAAAAATATTGATAAAAGGCATTGAAGAAGGCCTAAATAAATGGAAGGATATTCTGTGTTCATGGATAAGAAGACTAACTATTGGTAAGTTGTCAAATCTATCCAAATTGATTTACAGATTCAATGCAATCCCAACCAAAATTCCCAAAGCCTACTTAACAGAGATGGAAAAGCCAACGATCAAATTTATTTGGAAGGGTAAAAGACCCCTGAATAGCCAAAATATCTTGAAAAAGAAGAATGAAGTTGGGGCTTATACTTCCTAACTTTAAACTATACTACAAAACTACAGTAGTTGAAAGAGAATGGTACTGACATAGGGACAGAGAAATTAACCAATGGATTGAAATTGAGAGTTCTAAAACAGACCCTCACAACTATCGCCAATGGTATTAAACAAGGCTATCAAGTCCACACAATTGGGAAATAATAACCTCTTCAAAAATGTTGCTGGGAGAACTGAATATCCATATGCAAAAGAATGACAAATGAACCTCTGCCTCATACTACATAGAAATATTAACTGAAAATGGGCCAAAGACCTCGATTTCTTTTAACTTTTTAAATTGTATAATATAACATATATACAAAGCAAAGAAATAAAAAAGCAACAGTTTTCAAGGTACACTTCAAGAAGTGGTTACAGGACAGATCCCAGAGTTTGTCATGGGTCAATCCTCTCATATTTTCCCTTCTAGCTACTCCAGAATATAGGAGGCTAGAGGGCTTCAATACTTTATCATCACAATTGACTTTTTTTCCCTCTTCTTTTTTGTAAACAATAACATATGTACAAAAAAGCTGTAAATTTCAAAGCATAGCACCACAATTAGTTGTAGAACATATTTCAGACTTTGACATGGGTTACAATTTCACAATTTTAGGTTTTTACTTCTAGCTGCTCTAAAATACTGGAGACTAAAAGAGATATCAATTTAATGATTCAGCTTTCATATTCATTTGTTAAGTCCTATCTTCTATGTATAATTCCACCATCACCTTTGATCTTTCCATCCCTCTCTTTATGGTTGTTTGGGCTGTGGTAATTCTAAATTTTTGTTATTGAGAGGGTCTGTAACTAATATGGGGTAGGGAGATGGAACACTCTGATAGTCTGGAGAGGCTGGGCTAGGTTTCAGGACTTATCTGGACCAGGGACCCATGTGGAGTAAACACCTCAATTTAAGATCAAGGACTATAAAATTCCTAGAAGAAAATGTATGGAAATATTTTCATGGTCTGGTGGTAGTCAATAGTTTCTTAGACTTTGCACCCAAAGCACAAGCAATGAAAGAAAAAAATAGATAAATGGGAACTCTTCAAAATTAAAATTGTTGTGCATTAAAGGACTTTGTCAAGAAAGTGAAAAGACAATCTACTCAATGGGAGAAAATATTTGTAAATCACATATCTGATAAGGGTTTAATACTCAGAATATATAAAGAAATCCTACAACTAAACAATTAAAAGCCAAGCAACCCAACTAAAAATGGATGAAAGACTTGAATAGACATTCTCCAAAGAGGAGATATAAATAGTTAGAAAGCACATGAAAATATGCTCAGCATGCTATTTATTAGGGAAATGCATTCAAAACCACAATGAGATATCATTGCATACCTATTAGAATGGCCACTATTGAAAAAAAAAACAGAAAACTCAAGTATGGGAGAGGATATGGAGAAATAGGAACACTCATACATTGCTGTTGCAGAGTTCGGCAGTTCCTCAAGATGTTAAGTGTAGAATTACTGTATGATCTGTCAATCCCTCTATTAGGTATATACCCAGAAGAACTGAAAACAGAGATTCAGATTTTTACATATTAATGTTCTTAGAATTATTCACAAGTGCCAAAACATGGAAGCAATCCAAGTGTCTGTCAACTGATGAATGGATAAAAAAAAAGTTATGTGCCTATGATGGAATATTATTCAGCTGTAAAAACGAATGAAGTTCTGATGCATGTGACAAAATGGTTGATCCTTGAAGAAATTATGTTGAATGAAATTAGCCAGACACAAAAGGACAAATATGTTTCACTGTTGTAAACTGGTTATAATTGGCAAACTCACGGGGTTAGAGTGTAGAGTACAAATAATCAGGAGAGATTAATTTTCACATAGAATGAGAATAAAATCAATTATGATTATGAACATGGACAAAGGGCTTTGAAGAATAAGAATTATTAGTAAGGCAAAATAAACAGTGTAGGAATGATCAATTAAAAGTACTAGATGCAAATAAAATGCAAAATGCAAATAATGAAGACATCTTTATCAACATGGAAAATATAGTATAGGAGATATGAGTTACTGTAGGAACTCTGCAATTTGAAATATTAAGGTAATGAATTATGCACATCAAATACATAAATTACTTTTTATGAATGCATAATTTCTCCCAGTGTAGTTATGTTTTGCCAGTGACTGCTACTTACTGCTGAGTCCAGAATCACAAACTTAAAGTCCTGTTGGGTCCAGACATGTAACCGAACTGAGGGATATGGACCAGTGGGGACTGCAGTGAGCTGGAGTTAGACATTGCGCAGCCATTACACAGCTTCACAGATTGTTAAATGAGAATATTAATCCAGTTTACCAGCTTTTCCAATTCTTTAAGAGATGTCAGTTTATTTATGTGACAACTATTCATGTTAAAATGTGGATACTAATTCAAGAGAAAAAGCAAAAAACGATGCTGTGTGGGTGAAACTGGTTTTACAGATAATAACAGGCTCAGAGAGGAGAAGGGACTTGCCCAAGGTGCCCAGGTCAGACAGAATCAGCACAGCTAGCTTTAGAATGTAAAATCCTAAAATTCACTCATGCCTCTCATGAAAGAAGTGGATTGTGCTCCTTTTGTTCACCGACCTGTCAAAATAAGACAATTGGTAGGTACTTCGATCCCAGATGCGGCCATTTAGATAGAAGCCTAACAAGTTCAAGAGTATTTGGAAGCATACTTGTAGCTAGCATTATATACTTACAACTTCAAGCTTAAGAAGTTGGCTCAGTTTCTTTTCAAAAAGCCTCTTTAAAGAAGGGGCCCCACTTTTAACGCATGAACTTGCCAAGAGACAGAACTTATTGGAGATTTGCTTGTCAAAGCAGAGTCTCATTTTTGGATGCTCAGAAAGCACAGAAAGTTTCAGGGAAAAGTAACCTGCATAAAAGCAGGGAAAGAGAGTTATCGTCTCAGGCTCTGGCTGAGTTCTCCAGTGCAACTAGAAAAATGCATGAC
Organism: Myrmecophaga tridactyla; assembly: GCA_004026745.1. Taxonomy (NCBI): domain Eukaryota; kingdom Metazoa; phylum Chordata; class Mammalia; order Pilosa; family Myrmecophagidae; genus Myrmecophaga; species Myrmecophaga tridactyla. The sequence goes on from PVIY010019895.1 coordinate 6,875, forward strand.
CTGGATGACCCAAACCCCGGGCGCTCCTTAGAGATGTTGTTGCTCGCTCTGATAGTTATCAGCCAGTTGTTGGTGAACAGAGAGATTTGCAGAGTCTTGGGCTGAACCTGCTGTGAGGGGGCCAATGCTACTACTTATTCTGAGTGCCTTGTTCCCTTTTATTCCTTATTTTTGTCCCCACTACCAGCTCTTTAACTGTGTAGGATTTCCCCATCATCCAAAAGTGTAGAAAAAATAGGACATATAAAATCTTTAGACAATGTGGAGGCAGTCTAATAGAAGGCAATGGTTGGGGATCATGGGTTCTGGTTTTGGATCTGTCACTGTCAGGGTGTGTGACCTTGGGCATGCCACTGCATTTCCCTGGACCTCCATTGCTTCTAACAGAAAAGAAGATGTTGAATAGACCATTCACAGCTCTAAGAGTTGATAAAGAAAATGTTCCTTTGCAGATATTACTGTGGAACTACTAATACCTTTCAGATGCCTACAGGAAAAGGACTATGCTTGAATCAAAGAACAGGTTATCCCTGATGGCATTTCAGGCATCGGTTGTAAAGATGGTCTTGGCCAGAGAAGGCTTTTGATTGTGTCACCTATATCTCTGGGAAAGGACAGTCCTTTACTTGCCTCTGGGTTTATCTATTTATACACCCCTGCCCCCACCCCCACCCTTCCACACACAACTTCCCTCAGCACTTAAAGTCACTGACTCTCTGGCAACCTTAGAGGACATTGTAGCTGATGGCATGTGGGAGACTGGACATCTTTTCTGTTACATCCCTGTTAAGTAGTCATCGCAACCCTCCATAAATGAAGCACTCAGCATCTTTGGGGGATGTGCCCCTCTATGGCTATTTGTTCTGACTTGGGAAAGGGGTGAGAAACCTGGCTCTCCACTTGACAGGCTGTTATCTGACACTGTATCTCCCTTCTGTTAGACAAATCTAACCATATTTTTCAAACTCTATTATGAACCCTGGAAATATACTTTTTCTAAAAGAGAAATTCATGGCATATTTTTTTCCTCCCCAAGTAAGCCATAATATTGGTACAATCCTGTTCCTGAAGTGGGTGGAGCTGTTTTGCCCTGGGGGCATGTGCTGTTACTTTTATTCTTATTAACATTGTTACAATTATCTTACTTATTGTTGATTATATTTTTGGAGTGCTGCTGTGTACCATGCCTGCCCTATGCTCAGAGATTTAAATACATTATCTACCTCATTCTTTCTATAAGATACACAATGTAATGGTCTGAGATTATTTGTCTCATCACCACTTTCTCTCTTGCTAAAGAATAGCCAGTCCTATTAACTATTTCTTTGACAAAAGAATGAATTCCCAACAGGGCCTTTATATATATATTGTATATATATACAATATAGTATATATATATACACAATAAAGTATATATATATATATATATACTATTCTTTTGCTTTGCATTCTTGCCATTCTTTCCTTTGCTACTCCTATTCATTCTTAATATTTAAGTTTAAATATTACTACTTTGGAAAGGTATTCCCTCATTTCCAAGCCCAAATTAAGTTCTCCCGTTTTAGTTTCTAAACTTTTTCTTATAGTCTTATTCTCATTAGTTATCTTATATTTACCATTGTGATGACCTGCTTAATGTTTCTCTTTCCTTAAATCTTAAATCCCATTAGGGAAAACACAGTATTTCTGTTTGCTTGTTTCTCATTGTGTTATCAGTAATTAGCACAGTGCCTGGTAGAGAGAAGGTGCTCAGTAAATATTGGTTGAAAGAATGAATCCATGGGGTAGGTCATATCAGCTCCATTTTATTAATGATGAATCTGAGACTCAACTAAATTACACAGGGTCACTTTTAGAAAATGGCAGGGCTTATTTTAAAGCCCATATATTACCGTTCCAACTGTAATCTTATACTGATTGTCATTTATGGGCCAGGTATCTACATATTTCATCTCTTTACCCTGCCACAACCCTAATGGGTAGATCCCAGTGTTCATTTAAATTTAAGTGAAGAATTTGAGGCACATGGGGGCCCAGAGACTTGCCTAAGTTCAAGAAGCTAGTAAGTGTTGGAACCTGGAAGATATTTGACTTCAGAGCCCACATTATCTCTAGTGTGCTATGCTGCCTAGCACTTTGCCTTCCTGTGAGTTTCTGCACACATATGTTTGGTATGCACATATGTTTGTCTGCATGTATTTAAACTCCAAAGTTTAAATTTCCAGTTTGGAAACTTGCCAAGCCTCAACCCTGCAAGCTTCCTCCTTTTCTAAAAACCTAATCAGGGGAGTGGAATAGCACAGAAGAGTCACTCCGCCAATATGTTTCAGTCCCAAATGCTTGTGCGAGGCCATATGGCTTTTTAAGAGTCACTCTCAAATATTAGGTGAGACTTGAGAACAATAATTAAAACCCATAGATCACAGGTTAATTAATCCCAAGCTTCACATAGCTCCTGGCCACTGAAGCATTCAACTTCGATAAATGACCTGCAAATCACAGGTCAAGTAAACAGACAGTAGACAGGTTTTCTCAGCTGGGTAGTAATCCTGACAGTCCACAATATATGCAGAGTAGTTTAGTGTATCAAAAGCACTTTTAGAATCATAATTTTTTTTTCAATTTTCCGCAGAGTTTTGTGAGATTGGCCAAGCAAATATTAACATTTTTTGCTTGATTTGGCAACATTAATGGACCAATTTATAAATGCCAGGATCTTTGCTAAGTACTTTCTTTCTTATGGCATTTTATCCCAGCAGGCACTCGGCAAGATAGGCAATACTATTGTTCTTTGTTGTTTTTTTTTGGCATGGGCAGGCGCCGGGAGTAGAACCCGGGTTTCCATCATGGCAGGCAAGAATTCTACCACTGAGCCACTGTTGCACCACCCTATTGTTCTTGTTTTATAGATTAAGAAGCTGTGTTTTTGAGAGATTCAATGCCTTGTAAAAAGTCAACTGATTGATAACTGTTAGAGCCAGATCTGCCAACAAATCACTGTCATTATCATAATTTTATCTATTTAGCAAGTGCTTTCTGTTGACTAGGATCATTATAAATGCTTTGCACCAATTGCTTTATTTCATCTAGCTTTCATGCAACCCTATGAAATATGTAATAGCATAATCCCCTTCCACAGATGAAAGAATTATGTCTCAGAGAGGTTAAGTGACTTTTCCAAGGTCACACAGCTAATGAGTGGCAGAGGCAGGACTTGAGCTCAGGAATCAGTGTCTTCAGAGTCCAAATTGCTAATTATCTATTCCACTGCATCTCCAAGTTAGCCTTGACTACTTATCCTTAGGCCACTGTTCATGGTGCTTTACCATCAGTCTGTCTCTAACTCTAATTCATGCAGGATTTGAGAATATTTTTTCCTCCCAAAAATTACATAGTATTCATAAAGAGGCAATTAACCCTAAAAGGTAGTTATTTTCCCTTTCCATGTAATGGACTGGGTTGAAGAGGCATACATTTAGGAATGTTCTAGAGCGCATAACATTGTATGTGATCATGAGGCTTCCAGTGATTGCTGGTTGGGAATGATCATTAACAAATGCCCATGAACTCTCCCATGTGTCCTCCCAGAACTGAACAGTTGTGTATGAGGGAAAGCAGGTGGTCTGGCAGAAGTAGTGCCAGATGGTGATTAATTAAGACCAGGTGTTAGAATAAATGAAGAACTGAGGTTTGGCTCGGGCTTTGCTAATGGCAAGGAAAGAAGGCACACTTCATGCATTAGATCTGGTGTGGGCTGGCAGGTGGGTACTTCAACTCCGAGTATGCCTGTGGTTTCTTGGTCAAAAACAGCATCAAGCAAGGAATTGTGAGATACTTGATTCTAGTCTTAATTTTTACTTTCTCTACTTCAAGTTTTTAATTTCTCTGTTTGCAAAGTGAGGAAGGATGGCCTTCTTAACTACTTTTTTTGTGAGGGATGCCTCTGAGACATCTGATTCATTCATTTATAGTCAACCAATATTCAATGAGAAGCATTCAGATGCCATGAACTGTATTTTAGGTTCTGGAGATAAAGCAAGGTGGATGACTTAGACCCGATAGTGCTTAGTGCCCCAACAATCTTATTGACTTAAATGTGCTTTGTAACTTTTCAAGTAGGATTTAGAAGACTTAATCTGTAAAGGATTGCGCTGGTTTAGAAGATGTTACATACTCCAGAAAAGTTATGTCCATTTTCCTGATCCAAACTTGTGGGGTCAGACATGTTTCTTTTAATCCTGATTCAGTATTGTGGGGTGGAAATTTTGGATTGTTACTCTGAAGATGTGACAAGCCCAGTTGTGGTATGGACCATTTGAGAGTAGTGCTTCCATGGAGATGTGACACACCCAACTGTGGTTGTGAACTTTGATTAGATGGAGATGAGATAATATCCATTCAAGGTAGGTCTTGTTTAGTTTACTAGAGTCCTTTAAAAGTGGAAACATTTTGGAGAAACTTTAGAGCCGACAGAAATGTGGACATTTGGAGATGCTTGGAGTGTCAAAAGAGAGAGCAGATGCTGTCATGGTCAGGTTCATATGTCAGCTTGGCCAAGCTGTGGTACCTGTTTTTCTGGTTGGGCAAGTGCTGGCTTGTCTGTTGCAATGAGGACATTTCATAGAATTAGATCATGAGCACGTCAGCTGCATCCACAGCCGATTCCATTTGTAATCAGCCAAAGGGGAGTGTCTTCTGAAATGAATGATGCTTAATCTAATCACAGGAAACCTTTTCAGGAGGATTCAGAAGAGACAGGTTCTATTCCTGCTTCGGCTGGTAAGCCTCTCCTGTGGAGTTCATCTAGACCTTTCATCGGAGTCATCGGCTTCAAAGCCATGCCCTTTGATCCTCATTCAATATTGCTGGGTGGGAGCATTTTGATTGTTTCCATGAAGATGTGACCCACCCAGTTGTGGGTGGTAACTTTTGATTATATGATTTCTATGCAGGTGTGTCTCCACTCACTGAAGGTGGAGTTGCTTGCTGGAATCCTTTAAAAGAAGAAACATTTTGGGAGAGAGTGCCTTATGGTAGAGCCACAAGAAAGCCAGCAGAAGCCACCATGTTCACCATGTGCCCTTCCAGCTGAGAGAGAAACGTTGAATGTCATTGGCCTTCTTGAACCAAGGTATCTTTCCCCAGATGCCTTAAATTGGACATTTCTACAGACTTGTTTTAATTGAGACATTTTCTTGGCCTTAGAGCTGTAAACTAGCAACTCATTAAATTCCTCTTTTTAAAAGCCATTTTGTCTCTGGTATATTTCATTCCGGCAACTACCAAAGTAGAACAGATGCCTAGACATGGATGTGTGGAGATACAGAGCCCAGAAAATGTCACATGTGCCTTCCCATGAGACCCTAAGCAAGCTAGAACCCAGAGTTGTTCCAGAGGAGCTAAGTGAAGGCCCACAGACACTTAGAGAGGAAACTACTAGCATTAGAAGCTGGAAGCAACAGAACTGGGAACAAGGCCACATACCTTTCCTTGTGACAGACATCAGCCTTCCCTGAGTCAAGGTATCTTTTCTGGATGCCTTAGTTTGGACATTCTTATGGCCTTAGAACTGTGAACTTGTACCTTAAGAAATTCTCTCTTTAAAAGCCAATCCATTTCTAATATAATGCATTCTAGCTGCATTTAGCAAATTAAAACAAACACCACATGGAAAATAGTTTAGGTGTTGTGTGCTAGATGGTTTCTGTCACAATTATTCAACTTAACCGTTGTATCACGAAAACAGCCATAGACAATATCTAAATGAATGAGCACACTTTAAAGTTCCTGGTTCAGGTCCATATGCGTCCCAAGTCTGGATTCTTTGCTGTTTGACTATTGTGCCATAGATTTGAATGGTCCTTTCTTGTTCAGAATCACCCACTTTCTTATTTTTCTTCTGAGTGTGTTTTATTTGTCCCAAAGGAAGATACAGTTTCTGAGAAGGAGGCCATGGGTCATTTCTTTCTATCGCTCATATGTTGCCTAGAATCATGATTAGCACAGAGTGGAAGATTAACGTCATCATTTTGCACATTGCTGGAATGGCACTGAGGGAATCCTTTCCTACATGTTTCAGGGCTGCATGGGATTTCTATCTTTTTCCAAATGGAGTTGCCTATAGTTCTATTGTAACATCATTTCCCCTCTCCTCAGGGATTGAATTTTTTTTGAATACCCTAAATTCAAAGACTTGACAACTCTAAATACCAGAATAATCACAGGTGGTACCTGAAGGGCTTAAAGAAAATGAGGCCACAGATTTAATTAGCCCTGGTCTGAACTCAGCTGGGGACAGGCTGATAAAGAGAAGTGAGACAGCGTTTACTCTCCAACACTGGGATGAAGGTAGATGGATTTTTATGCTTGTGGTACTTCTGACAGAGAAAATGGACATTTGGTTCTTATCCCCAAAGGTCACTGGATCTGATCCCATGTCCAAATAGCTTAGAGAAGGAAGGCTGTCATCCAGCAGGGACCACTTTGCACATGTTCTCATAGTGCTCTGCTGAATTTATGGTGAGGAACAGGGACAGCAATGTAATCTAGGCTCCAGGAGCTGAAGGTGTTCCCCTCCGCCCATCATTCAGCTTCCATCCCAGACATGCAAAGTGATGACAATTTACCTTCTCTTGTTATGCCCTTTTTTAACCTGGGATAAGACTACTGCTCTTGTTTGCTAGCTGCCAGAATGCGATATACCAGAAGTGGAATGGCCTTTAAAAAGGAGAATTGAAGAAGTTGCCAGTCTGCAGTTCCAAGGCTGAGAAAATGCCCCAATTAAAGCAAGTCTATACAAATGTCCAAATTAAGGCACCAACAAGAGATTACCTTCACTCAAGAAAGGCCGATGAAGTTCAGGGTTTCTCTCTCAACTGGAAAAGCATGTGGCTAACATGGTGGCATCTCCTAGCTTCCTCTCTAGGCTTCTTGTTTCATGAAGCCCCCTGGGGGCGCTGTCCTTTCTCATCTCCAAAGGTTGCTGGCTGGTGGACTCTGTGGTACTCTCATAATTCTCAAGGTTTTCTCCAAAATGTTTCCTCTTTTAAAAGATTCCAGTAGATTAATCAAGACCTATGTGGAATGGGTGGAATCACATCTACCTCTATTCAAAAGTTAATACTTACAATTGGGTGAGTCACATCTCCATGGAGATAATTGGATCAAGTTTTCAGTGTACAGTGCTGAATACAGTTTAAGAGTGATGATTTCTCCCACAAGATTGGATTAAGAGTAAGAGCATGGCTTTTTTCTAGGGTACATAAATCCTTTCAAACCAGCACAACTACTTCAGATGAAATGTATGCTTCCAGAAAACTGCTCAAAGTGCTACTTCAACTTTTGCTAAGATCCATTAAACTGGGTGAGATTTTTAAATGTGTCACTACAAAGAAAAAGTGCTTATATGTCATTGTTCCCTGGCTTAGCTTGAAGACCATCTTTTGCCTGCTTTTGTTTAACTGCCATTTTAATGGTGTGTGAGGTTCTATATTTAGTGCTGGGATTTAACAAATAGTATAATCATTATTATTGCTATTACCATAATAAAAATGACTAACATTTTGTGGACCAGGTACTGTTCTCAGGATTAGAGTGCATTATGTCCTATAGTTCTTATATTATCATATGAAGAAGACACTTTTATCGATTTTGTTTTGCAGATGCAGGAAACTAGGACACAGATGCATGATTCTTAGCCTTAAAAAACTAACTATTCCATAGGAGAGAGTAAGGCCTGGGCAAACACAACCAAAATACAAAGCTGAGGGTAATGTGTCATATCCAAGGTGAAATTAAATACCTATGCATAGATGGAAAATACACAACCAATAGATTATAGTGCTGTTCTCCTGTGCATGTGTTAGACATTTCTTAATCAATCATGGAATTTTTCCTACTGACCCTAGATGCTGCCTAAAAATTACTCTCAACACAACTTTCCATATAACCACACCTACTGCTGAATTTTCATGTGATATAACTGCCATTCATAACAAATGGGATTAAAAGTTGGGAGAGAGTCTTTCCCAGTGAGATGAAGAGAAAAATCTCAATAGGCATTTGAGATTCATTCCTTCATTCAACAAACATTAACTGTGAATCTACTTAATGTTGCATTATGGATGTGGTAATGCTTGAAAAAAGATCTCTGCTCTTAAGAATGGGGAGTAGATAATAGTTTTAAAAGCACATATGAATACACACTGTGGGGCTAGTAAGAAAAATAATGTAGCATATAGAAGCCAAGAGTGACAGAGGTTTGTATAGAAAAGTAGTTAGGGAGGTCCTGTGTGATGAGGTGATATTTGAGTGGAGATCTGGTTGAAATGAGTATGGAGATATAAATATCTAAGATAGCAATTCAAACAAAGATCCCTCTGGCTGATTTTAGAGGAGCAGACTGAGTGATCCTTTTAGAAAATTGTTTTTCTCAGCTTGAAACTCTCTGGTGTCCTTATTACCCTAAAGAATATCCAAATTCCCAATCTCCTTCAAAGACATGCATGATCTGACCCCTGGCTACCGTTCTGAACACTCCTTCTCTCCCCCAACTCTCTCCCCTTCAGCCACAGTGACTCTGTTTTTTCAAAAATTCCTGCCTCAAAGCATGTTTTTTTGTTTTTTTTTTTTTGCATAGGCAGGCACCAGAATCGAAGCTCGGTCTTCAGCATGGCAGGCAAGAAGTCTGCCTGCTGATCCACTGTGGCCCGCCCCATCAAAGCCTTTATACTTTGTATGCTGCTAGGTGTAAAACTTTTCACTGAGTATTCCAGGTAGGAGCAGGATCATAACTGATCTTCTGACTCCAAGCCTTGCATATGTGTTACCTGAAGAGATATACAGGCAAAGTCCATGACCAAGTGTTCGAAGTGAAGCAGCACAGGGCCTTATCTCTTGGTATGACTCTTCCTTCTTGTTCATGACTCCTATAGATCTAGTGGCTAGTGAGTTTCAGTAGAACAAATGAGCTATTTAGCATTACATAGTTGGCTAGTGCCAGGAACAGAGGTCTGATGACTCTTGAAGGCAAAAATAATTTGACCATAACCTGAGGATCATGAGGCTTCCAAGTTGCTACCTGTAACAAACAGAAACAATATCTCACCATTTATGGGAGTATCTTGTGAAGTTTTAGACATATTGGTAGAAATTGACTTGTACTGAAATATCTAGTGTCATTTATTTAGCTCTCTGACCAAGAACATTCTTTAGTAAGTTTAGTAAATCAGGATCTGCAGTGACATCTGCATAGTCAATCTCCAAGAATGCACCTAATTACCTTCATTGTCTGGTATTCATGACCTTGCCTAACCCCTTCCGTATTGAACCAAGGCTGTGATAAAAAGAATACCATGGACAGTTAAGAGGACTTTTGAAGCTAGGTGATGAAAAACTGAGCTTCTATCTTGACTTCTTTGATCACTAGCTGTGGAGAAATCCAGCTCTGTGTTGTAAGGACATTCAAGTAGCCCTGTGGAAAGGTCGGCTGGTTTTCCAACAGTCAACACCAAGCTGACAGCCATGTGATTTAGCCACCTTGGAAGAAGATCCTAGAGCCCAGTCAAATCTTCAGAGGACCACAGCATCTGCTGACACCTGACTACAACCTGATGAGGCACAAAAGCCAAAATTGTCCAGTCAACCCATTCCTCAATTCCAAACCCAATAAAAAAACCATGAGAGCACATAAACAATTAGAGTTGTTTTAAGTAACTATGTTTGAAACAGTTAGTTGTATATCAGTAGATAACCAAAACAGTGTTGTTAGCCAGGCTGATGCTTTTGGACTGAACCCCTGTGTTCTTTGAGTTAAATCCAAATTCTTTACTGTGATCCATAAAGCCCTGGTGATCTGGCTCCTGTCTACCTCTACATACTCACCTTTTGAGAGGCATTATTATTGTTAATAACTATCGTGTGTCAATGATATCCTAGGCCTTGGGTGATCAGGATAGAATTCCTGGATAGGGTGACCAACTGTCCTTATTTGCCTGGAACTGAGGAGGTTGCCAAGATATGGGACTTGTAGTGCTAAAACTGGAAAGTCCTAGTCTAGCCAGGATGAGCTGATCACCCTAAAGTTGGAGGACATAAGAAAGGTCCTGGATCCTGAAGGATGAACTTATAGAAAAAGTCTGAACAAAACGTAAGGGTAGAAAGAAGCATCTGAAGGAAACTGTTCTTTCATTATTCAATGCTGCATAGCAGAGAGTAAGTGTTCACAATTCCTTCTCCTATCCAACCTTGGGCTCTTACCTTTGTTCATCCCATTGTAGTTATACCAAAATTCCATCAGTTCCTTTAAAATTCCATGTCCCTTTTTAATTCAGAGACTTTGCATTTGCTGTTCCTTCCCCTAGAACACCTTTACCCCTGGATGTTCATGAGGCTATCTTCTTATTTTGGTCTTCAGCTATCTTTTCCTTAGAGAAGACTTTTTTTGACTCCTCTGTCAGAAAATGTCCTGCATGCTCTGCTGCCCTCCCTGGGTCAGTCTCTATTATGTTTCTCTCCATTTGGTTATTCTAATAGAACATAGTACTACCATAAATTGCCTTCTATGCATATTTGCTTTGTGCTCCTGTTTCATGGGAGCACAAGTCTTTTTCTGTTTGCATGTCACCCTACTTCTCTACCTATAATAGTGCCAGCATGTAGAAAATTCTCTGTTAATCTTTGTTGAGTGAATAATGAATGAATATATTTGGGGTGGTAGACTGTGGCCAGATGATGAGTCTCATCTTATTATTCTCAGACAAGATATTCCAGAGTCTTTCCATTTTCATTAGGGTAAAATGTCAACTCTTTAGCATGGTCTAAAAGGGCTTGACTCTTGAATATCTTTTTCTTAGCTTCAACTCTTGCCATTGTTTGGTTTTGCCTCTATGCTCCAGGGATATCAACATTGTTGATTATATTTGGGTTTTCTTAGATAGTGCTCCTTCTTCCTACTGGCTAACTCGTATTCATCCTTTAGGTCTCTGTTTAAATAAGACTTCTTAGGGGAGCCTTTCCTGGCATCACCAGCCTCACCTCCATTCCCACTTAGCAGTCCTTCCTAGGTGCCCACAAAACACTGAGATCCTTGTCTAGTACTTAGGGCAGTGTTCAGTACCTGTTGATTTGCTTTCAGTTTTAGACTGTAAGTCTCATGAGAGCAGGGACCTTTGTGTCTTAGTCACTGAGGCAGAGCGTTTGACATAAAGTGTCCTCTCAGTAAAACTTAGGCTTCCAAAAGCTTGGAGGAAGTATAAAAGATGAAAAAAAAAATAAAAAGTGTAATTATGATTTTTGATTTTCTACCATCTTAGAGTTGCATTGGTGTGGTGTGTAGGAGTCAGTTCCCCTCCTCCAGCTAGCTAAGTAAGCCCCTCAGGCTGCAGAAACCCAGTCACATGGTGGAAGCATTGGAGCCCCACCCTTGGAGCTACTGTGATTTGTTAGCTCTTTCTGTTAATTTCCTTGGGGGAAATCAGCAGTGTTTATCTACTGCCAATGCAAAGCTGAACAGATGGCAAATGTCCTGTGTTCTGCCAATAAGAATTAGGAGGCATAACTAGAATTCATTTGCTTCAGGCAAACGCTAGCCAGGATTTAACTGAGAGCTGGCGAAGGTAAACTGCTAGCTTATGATTGATTTCTCACTTCTAAGGAAAGCATGGTGTCTGCTTAGTGAACCTTTCCATTTCCCCAGATTACAAGGAGATCCTTACTCAGAATTCTTGTAGCATTTCTCCATCACCCAACACATTTTCTTTCTCCATGTCCTATCGTTTGATTCCCTTTACTATTTCTTTACCTCTTCTCCTCTACTTTGAATATTTCAAATGATCTTGCAAGCTTTCTTTATTATATAGACATAAAGTCAAGAATCATGGAAGAAACTTTAAAGGTAATTTATGCTCTGATTTCCAGAGGCCAACTGGCCCATGGATTAGTGCCAGGCTAACCCACTGAGAATCACCTAGGGAACCTCTGAGAAATAAAGTAATTCTGGGCGAGGCTGTCATCAGTTTTCTTTTAAAACCTCTTCAGGTGTGTCCAAACTAGTAAGTTCAAGAGCCATTGAATTAGAATCTAGTCCCCACTTTGATCTTATGTTTAAGCCTGAAACATCCTTATAATATTTATGGAGCCCCTGACAAACATCAAAATAAGTTACAGAGTGGTCTCACAAACTGACCTAAGCTAATTTGATCACTGATGATTATTGAAGATTCTTTGTTGATACCAGTGGTCTTCAAGGGTTAGATGTAGGTACGGGCAGGTAGTTTCTTCCTCCATGACATTAACCCATATTGAGCTATATGATATGGGGAAAAAAGTCACACTGACATCTGCCACAAATATGAGCAAGCAGGCATATAAACAGTTCTGCAATTTGCTTTTTAATAAAGTCCTCACCATTTAAAAAATTCACTAGAAGTGGATGGTACTACTGTAGTCATAGGAATCTCTAACCTTCTGATTGGAGTTACGTGAACAAATTCTCAGCATCAGTATCTGAAATGAGACACTTTGGCATCAGAATGCTAGGCAATATTCCAAAGCGTATCTATTTCTAGGTCTGCCAGATTCTTACATCTTTAAGAATCACAAGGACATTTGTAATATTGCTTAGGCTAATTAACCAAAGTTCTGATTTTAATAGATGAAAGCAGCTTAACCCTTATATGGGCATCTGATTAGTTTTTCAAACACTATCCCTATAGTGTATATTCTTCATTAGGATACTAATGTTAACAAACTACCTTTGGGTTATATACTAAAACTAAATCATTTATGCATATATAAATCACACAGTCTATGCTGAAGTATTTTAAATTAAATTACAGACATTCTAACACAGAGATTGGGGAGATAACATATAATAGATATTTGGTAATGAAAATGTTGGAGAACATTTAATAAGAACATGCCTAACATTTCCAAAAATGAGAAAAATCAAAGCACCTGCTTCTACATAATAATGACAGAAATTTCTATCTTCTTAGAGTTAGATAAATCTCACTTTTTGGTATATTCCTTGAAGTAATAAGGTTAAAAAATGTCTTTGCTTCTTTGGTCCTAACTTTCCTCATATGAAAATGAAAGAGATTGGAACCCAGATCATCTAATGTTGCACATTTATTTAGTTAATTAGTTTGTTTGGCCTGGGTAGACACTGGGAATAGAACCCAGGTCTCCAGCATGGCAGGTGAGAACACGTTTAGTTTTAATACTTCATGTTCAAGGGAGTTTTGCTATTCTTTATAAGCTCATGTGCACAAAAACACAAACTCAGTTCGTTAGCATAAATGATAAATTTCTAAATCAGTTTTTAGAATTTGCATTGAGTAAGAGTGACTAAATTGAGTGTATGAAAGATAATGTGTTGAATAAAACAATTTGATTAAATTTAAAAAGTTATTTTTAAGTTATTTTCACTTAGTTAAGATAAATTAAAATCTAAATATTTGAAATAAAAAGCATTCTTTTTAAATTTTATAATTATTTTAGGATTGTGTTTCATGTCTCAAGACATTGCATATATATCATTTGGCTGTCTTCCCACTAGTGAAATCCAATGTTTTCTAGTGCTAAATCAAGTTGTTGCCCAACTTGGGATTCTGGCCTACATGAATTATAGACAGTTTTATTCACGTATATGAACTTGACAAGGGTCTGAGATCTACAGAGGAGAATATTACCTAATTAGTGGTAAAGAATACAGGTTTGAGGGTCAGACTGACCACAGATTTGAGCCCCAATTCTGCTATTGAGTAACTGTGACCTTGGGCAAGATGTTCAGCCTCTCCAAGCTTCAGTTTCCTTTAATGACAAAAGGGAACAATAATAATGGCCATGGAGTTGTTGCAGTAATAAAATGATATAATAAAGGTGCTTAGCAAAGTGCTTGGCACATTGTAAGTAATCACTTCAAGTGTAAGCTGTTATTGTTTCTAATTGTTGTTTTACTGTCCTGTCCATGATTGTTCAATACATGTGTAGATGTCGCCCAAGAGAAACAAGCCTGACAACTCTCCTCATTTTTGGTGTTTCTTATGGATTTGACATTCACGGTGCTATCTTTGGCTTCTTGCATCAAGTATTGCTTAGTGAATCCATTCCCTGTGAAAAGCTCATTTTCCCCAACAGCTATGGTGAAAGGACTTATTGTGGATTGATTCCTATGTACCTGAAAACATGTGACCATATCAGAAGTTACCCTTGCAGCTTAGGTTGTTTACTTTTAGTCATATAGGCCATATATTCTGGTAATTTGAGGGGGTCTTAGGATATGCCTACAGACGTTCCTCTTTGCAACTGTTTGCATGGCAAAAAAATAAAATAAAATCTCCATGTGGTTGATCTTCTCTCCCCTGTCAGGGCACTGACATTTATTCATATTCCTGAAAGGGAGTTATGGAATTTCAAAGGTTATTAGCTAAAGCAACTGTAACTACCAAGCTAAACTACATAAAACAGAGAGTAGGCTGAAATTTTTTTTGAGTACCTCAGAGAGAAGAAACAAATTAACACAGAACATATGGGGAAAAAAATCATACAAATCTAGCTGTTTGTTGGATGGGGTCAGATTTAGATTCTAACCCAATTTATGGGTGATGAAATCAATAATAATATCTTTCCCAAACCAGTTGTTAAATTCTTTACATACATTCATTTAATCCTCACATTAACATGTGCAATGTGACAATTGTTGATAATTTACAACTGAGGATCCTGAAACTTAAAGGGGTTAATTAAATTATTTGGGAATGTAGAGCTCATCAGTGGGCAGAACCATGATTTAAAATCTGATCAGTCTGATTTTGAGACCCATGTCCCTCCACTATATTAGCTCTTTTTTTGTTTCCTGCATTTGGGAGTATCTTGGAAAGTCCCTTTTCTTTTCTAAGCCACTGTTTCTTAACCTCTCATAAGGTGATACAATTTTACAGTACTTACTCTACTGTATAAAGTGAGAAATGGATGTCTAAGTATTTATATTAGTATAAAAGATTATCACTTTCTTAATCGTACTCCCTTAAAAAATATCATCTCAAGTGTTGGACTTAATCATATGTACCACTTATAGGCCAAGATCAATTTACAAATTAGGTGTCTGTCACAGGCAGAATTTTTCAGAAATCCTTAAGACTGTAATAATCATAGGCAGGAAATGTGTTTCTAGCGAACAACACAGTTCGGTTATGCTATCTCTTCATGCATATGAAAGCACGTCCACTGGGTTAGCCAGGACACTTTCGCTTGAAAATGACAGAATCCCTACTCAAACTGGCTTACAAAGGATGGCAATTTATTAGCAAATGTAAATGATAAGCCCCAAGGTTAATAGTTTCAGATGAAACTAGATTCAGGGTTAAATGCTACTGTCAGGAAACTGTTTCTGTCTTTTTTCCTGCTTATCTTTCCTTTGCACTGTCTTCATTTTCAGGCAGGATTTCTTTTTATGATGAAATGTGCTATGCTCCATTCTACCCTACGGGAAAAGAGATTGTATCTTTCCAATAAATATGAAACGTTCCTAAAATTATTATT
Organism: Myrmecophaga tridactyla; assembly: GCA_004026745.1. NCBI lineage: Eukaryota > Metazoa > Chordata > Mammalia > Pilosa > Myrmecophagidae > Myrmecophaga > Myrmecophaga tridactyla. The sequence continues at coordinate 22,418 of PVIY010019895.1, forward strand.
AATTTGACTGTGCATGCCTCGATCATCAAAAAAAATCAATTAAACGAAAGGAATCCTGCTCTGATTGGCTAGATCTTGTGACCCTCCCTAGAGCTAATGGGTGGAGTCAGTCCCATATGGATCGAGAATGAAGGAGGAATGGTTTTCCAAAGGATGACTAGAGGATGATTACCAGTTGAAAGGAACTGGAAGAAAAACCTTTACTTGCTTGACATTGTGTCTTTACTCTGAGTTGAGTTCTAGATTTTCAAGTGTTCTTCACATGACTTGATTCAGAGTCCTCTGATTAACCCTTTACAGTCTTGTGTGGTGGATTTCCTTTAGAGGATTATGGCCAAGATGTTGGGTGATGTGAAACCTGAGTGTGAAAAGGCTGAAGGAAATTGCCTTCCTGTGTATGCATGTGTGTGGGTGGTAGTGATGATCTTTTTTTTTTTTTACATGGGCAGGCACCGGGAATCAAACCTGGGTCCTCTGGCATGGCAGGCAAGAACTCTGCCCGCTGAGCCACCATGGCCTGCCAGTTAGTGATGATCTTAAAACAGAGGAGATAAAATGGCGAGGTGAGTGCTTCTTTCAGATTTTAGAAGGCATGAATAGATATGCAAGATGTAAGGAGGCAAAATTAGAGTACAACATCTTGTTTTCTCATGTTGTTTACCAAAGCTATAGACAGCTGGGGCTGGGAAAGCCCATAGGTATATTTATTATTGTCATCATCATCATTATCATGATCTTCGTACTCCTCCACCTCATTATTATGTTTGTCTTTGGAGCACCATCTATAAGGAATTGTGCTTAATGACTGACATGGATTCTTCTATTTAAGCCTTGTAGTAGTTAGGCTCTGGTGTCAACTTGGCCAGGTGATAGTGCCCAGTTCTGTTGCTGTGCTGTTCACATCATCAGCATGTGAAATTTACCTATGGCTGATTACAACTACAGTCAGCTAAGTGGAGTGACTTCCATAATGAATTAGGTTTAATTTAATTAGCTGGAAGCTTAAATGAGATGTCAGAAGAGAGCTCAGCACCCCAGTAGATCTCAGCTCAGAGCTCAGAGCTGACTCAGACCCAGACATTTGGAGATACGGAAAGGAATTGCCCTGGAGATAGCTGTTTGAAAACTGAAACCAGGAGAGAAGTGCAGCAAACATTACCAGGTGCCTCCCCAAATTAGCAAATCTGTAACTAAATAAATCCCCTTTATAAAAGCTATTCCATTTCTGGTGTATTGTAGTCTGGCAGCCTTAGCAAACTAAAATAATCTTCATAAGAATCTAATGAGTGAGGTGTATTTGTTATTCTTAGTTTATCCTTCAGGAAAGAAACTCAGGTTCCATGAGGCTATAGAGCACAACAAGTTGTGGCTGAACCAAGATTAAATCCATGTCTGTCAGAATCACAAACCCATACTTTCAGTCTCTGAATTTTATTGTCTTTTCATTGAAGATGAAAATGCAATATGTAATAAGAGCATGATGTTATGGAAAAAAGGGTGAAGACAAAAATGAGCTCTGCAAGTAAAAACTAGAATTCTTATTCCATTTAACTATAGCACTTACTATTTGCCAGATACTCTTCTAAAGTTAAATATTAACTCATTCAAACCTCATAACAATCCTGGGAGATAGGTAATAGTACTATCTACATTTTACCTGAGAGGAAGCAGAATCTAGACAAGTTAAATAAATTGTGGAAAGTCAATCAGATCCTTAGAAGTGAAGACAAATGGGATTCAGGTAGTCTGAATCTAGACTCTATGCTTGTAATGACTGCAGTAATCTCAGGACCTGGGGTGGGAGGTGGGGGCTAGATAATTGGAAGATAAAGTCAAGGAAGTCCACGAATTAGAACAAAAAGATAAAGAGATGGAAAATGAGAGAAAAAAGAAGAGAATGAAAGAATCTTTCCAGTAAAATCACCATTCCACAAATGAAGGGGAAGAAATGCCAAAGAGATAACAGAGAAAGTTTCCTACAGCTGAAGATGTTTCTATATTAAAAGTCTGACCAAATGACCTATATCATTATTATGACGTTCCAAAGCAATTTAAGATGAAAAAGTTCAAAAGTGCATGGGGACAGGAAGGGAATAGCGTAATCAGAAACAAAAAATCAGAATAACTGTGGAAGTTAGATAAAAATAGAATTTTTTTTTTTTAATTTGAGGGAAAATTGTTTTCAACTTGGATTTTTATCCCAAGCTAAATTATCAATCATGTGTAAAGGAAATTACATAAGAAATTTATGTATAACATCTGTTCTCAGGAAGCTAGAGGATTTGTGTCCTCAAAAATGAAGTTAATCAAAAGAAAGGAATGTATAGGATCCACGAAACATGATGTCCACCACAGGAGAGTGATGAAGAACTTCTATGAAAGACAGTAATGTCTTAAGACAAATGTTGTTTAGCATTCCTAAAGAGCACCAATTTATTATACAGAAACAGGATAGATGGGTCTGTATAGCAAGTATGGAAAATGATGAAACTGAAATCACCCAATGCAGTGATGACACTGAAAGTATTTTATACAAAATCAGAGCATTTGAGTTAATAGCAAAAGAAAAAAAATGATGCAGTTATTAACTCCAGGAAGCAGACACATATAAAGAAAATCTAATCATAGTTCCTAAATTCTTGTTAGGAAACAATATATACTTATTTACGGATATAAACACTGGCTATTTAACAAAAAATTGTGATGTAACTAAGTAAGAGAAGGATGATGGAGACAGGAGATTAGTGTCAGAAGAGCACTAAATTCTCCTCTGCCACAATAGAAGAAAATAGACCTTGTTGAAATTTGGCAAATCAGGAAGTACAAGTATTAGAATATCATATAGAAAGGGAGAGGGAGGTAGAAAAATGGATGTTTCTAGAGAATAAAGAGATTGAATGAAAACTACTTTAAAAAGTTTTTCATAAGCTTTATAGTACTATTTTGCTTATTAAATTATAGCAGTTGTTTATTGTTTTTGGTAACATTTCCAGAACTATAGAAATTTGAACCAAAAATATTAAAAAATTACTCATTCTTAAACAATGTAGGCAAAAATGAATCCTGGAATATTATATTGCACGAGTCAAAGTGGCCCTGGGCATTACTAAGAAACTGATATGATGTGGAAGATGTTTATGATGAGAATTAATTCGTTTCTTGAAATGTGAGTGGAAAAAGCAGTATTTCTTTTTTTGGGGGGGGTGCATGGTGTGGGAATCGAACCTGGGTCTGCCACATGGAATGCAAGCATTCTACCACTAAACCACCCATGCACCCAGAAAAAGCAGTATTTCTAAATTAATATTTTATAGTATTTAATATAAACATACATATTGAATATCTGATTTAAAATATGTAGGTATAATGAATCCTAGTTCTCCTGTATCATCTTGGGCAACTTGCTTAACCTTTCTTTCTATTTTTTTATTGATAAAATGAGAATAATAATACCTTCCTCAAAGGTTAGCTTGATGATTTCATCATAAAAGTAATAAAATAACCTAGAATGGGAGATAATATTTGGAAACCACATGGAATATATAGAATGGTATTTAGCGTATGGTAACCATTCAGTAAATATCTGTTATTATTAAAATTAATAAATTAAATATAATTTCAAAGAAAGTTAGGAGTATGTTGAAAAGAAAGGGAAGATTCAGTTTAATGACTTTACACAGGATGATATGTATACACAATTATAAATATTTGGATGTCTTTCTACTGCTTCATTCTACAATCAGCATTTTCTTCCCTCTGTCCACAGCTATCTTTGAAAGCTTACTCTTGCATTCCTAGGCTGAGGCTACTTTTATCTATCACCCATTCCCCAAATAAAAAGTAGGGGCAAAGAGCAGAAAGGTTGACCTCAACAATTCTGGGTAGCCTATACTGTTCTAGCAACCCAGAACAATTAGAACATTTTAAATTTTCAGACAAGTATCTGAGAAAGCTGCCAGTCAGTCTTAGAGCTTCTAGCAGGTAGCTACAGAGCAGGCTTGTGGAAGCTCTCTTCTTCCAGTGATGAGGTTTCCTTCCTCTGAAGTCAGCTTAGTTCACCTACCTTATTCATCTACCTCCCAGGCCTGTTTTTGCTGGTTCCCCCGAACCCATCACTGATTGGCAGCACAGGAGCAGTGATAGATGAAAGGTTTGTGGCAGGCCAGATTACTACCCTAACGAGGTGAACATCGGGTAACCACAAAAATAACTGGTTTCCCTAAGCCAGGTGACTGAGAATGGAATGTTTGGGGCAGCTGGGAATAAGAGACCAAGGGGTGTTGACTAGGAGTGGGGGCCAAAGCCACAGTGAGGGTGTGTATTAGGTAGGGTTTTCTAGAGAAAGAGAATCATCAGGAGATATCTATAAATATAAATATAAAATTTGTTAAATGGTCTCACGTAACCATGGGGATGTAAGAGTCCAAGATCTGTAGGGCAGGCCATGAGCTGGCATCTCCAATGAAGGTCCTCAATGAACTCTCAGAAGAGGCTGGCTGGCTGAACAGGAAGAATGACGATCTCTTCTGAGTCCTCCTTAAAGCCTTCTAGTGATTAGATTAAGCATCCCTCCTTATAAAAGTCACTCCCCTTAGATGATTGCAAGAGCGATCAGCTGTGGATGCAGCCAACGTGATCATGATTTAAGTCCATGAAATGTGCTCATAGCAACAGACAGGCCAGCGCTTGCTTGACCAGACAACCAGGCACTACGACCTCGCCAAGTTGACACATGAACCTGACCATGACAGGGTTCATGGGAGGCCTGGTCAGGAATGGGAAAAGGGGGTGTCCTGTGATTTGGAGGAATAACTAGAAAAGAGGAAAGGAGTTTTGTAAGTTCATTACAATAAGCTATTAAAGGTTGTTACTCTAAATTGGGTGCTTGCTCTCTCTTGTTATTTTGTGAATAAAACATCCTATGTTAGCTAAGTTAATGCCTGTAGTAACTCATTGATGTTGGTGTTGGCATCCTCATTTAATAGATGAGAAAACAAAGTCATTAGCATGCACGAGGGCCCTTGGCTAGTACGAGGCAGAGAACGTTCAAATTCTGCCTTTATGGCTTGAAATCCTTCCTGTGTTCATATGCCTGTGTGCTTGCTGTACTCTCAATAATGGTGATGATGATAATAGTTGTGTCTTGACTTCCTATTATGTGCCAGAGCTTGCACTAAGCACTTCTTTTGTCAAGTGCATATGCATATTTAATAACTAAGACTTGTTCATTGTGGAGAAAATTAAAATATAAATAAGCCAAAACAACAACAATAAAGAAATGCCAGTAAATCTATCCTCCTACCTTGCAATGATAATTGCTATTAGCATGATGTATACTCTGAATCCAAGTTTTTCCCTTAAAGGTATTAAACTATCTCTCTGTCTCTCATGAAACATGTGGTTGTGTATATATTTATATACATAAAAGCTATAACTGTACATATGTGTGTGTCAATATATGTATATGTGTATTACAAGTACTTGCATGCATGTATTTCTGTATACATACATATTGTGTGCTTACTGGATTGTGTGCCAGACACTATGGTAAATTTCTGACATGGAACCACTCATTCTTCAAAACAATCCTGTAATATAGATTTTATTATTATTCCCGTTTGATTGAAGGGAAACCTGAGGTAGTAGTTACTTGCTCAATATCTTGCAACTAGTGCATGACAAATTGGGATTTGAACCCAGGCAGTATAAATCCAAAGTTTTGATTTTAAAACCTACCTAATACTTCTCTTTTTTGTTTGCTTTGTTCTTCTTGTGCTGCTCTTCTTCTTTGGTTTTGTTTTAATACGCAGGGCATATTCTCATATGTGGTAGGCAGAATAATGCCCATCCCCACCTGAGATGTCCACATCCTAATCTTGTAGTCTATGTACATGTTGTGATAAATGGCGAGAAGGAACTATGGATGCAGATGGAATTACAGTTGTTAGTCAGCTGACCTTGAAATAATGAGATTGTCCTGGATTATCTGGCTGGTCCCAAAGTAATCACAATGGTTCTTAAGTGTGGAAGAAAGAGTGTGGCAGTTGCTGCAATGCTGGCTTTTGTAGATAGAGGAAAGGACCATGAGCCAAGGCCCTTTACAAGCTGAAAAAAGGGAAGAAAATGTTTTTTCCCTTAGAGCCTCCAGAAGGAATGCTGTCCTGCCAACACTTTGATTTTAGCCCAAATGATACCTATTTCTGACCTCCAGAAATGTAAGATAATAAATCTTTGTGGTTTTAAGGCACTAGTTTGTGGCAATCTGTTTCAGCAGCAATAGAAACTGATACACCATGCATTAACTCGCATAGCTTACCACAACCCATGTGGTACATGTTAGCTACTCTGTTTGCCATATGAAGGACCTAAAACTCAGGGACATTAAATGACATAACAGACACCACAGGGTAACTGTCCAAGCTAGGACTTGGACCCAGTTCTTCATATGTAAAAGGCCAGTGCTTATTCTTTCTCTATCAGACGACCCTAGAGTATATTTGAAAGCTGACTGTATATCTTCTCAAGGGCCTTTCTAGCTTTTATGAGTTAACAACAGAAGCAAGAAGAATTAAGTAAAACAAAATCAATTTTCTAGTTGAGTCTTTCTCTCTTGTTAGGTAGTCCATCTTGCCAAACACCCTGCTAGGAAGTGTTGGGTGATTAATTGTACAGCCCAACACTGTGTTCTAATGTGAAGATATCTCTCCGATGCAACAAGCTTTAAACACCAGCAACTGATCAATGCTACTTTGATGAAGTACTGAGATGCCTTTTTATAGAGAGGCTTTTTATGATTCTTTCTAACACTTAACAAACCACTGATCATGGGAAAGCTGTTTCAAATTCATAGGCAAGTGAGTGTTCTCTCAGCCTGTTCTACCATTTTAACCCCTAGAGAGTTCCTTTGAAAGATAGTGTTTTCATTTTTGAAAAAGTGATATATTTTGAAAAGTTTTTCACAAAAGTTACTTTAATCCATAATAGACTTTTTCTTGTTATAGTTGTAAGTTTTGATTTATGATGGGTAAGATGATTTCAGGAATTATTATTTTTGAGGCAAATGCATGTCATACTTGTCACAAAGAGATAAATTTAGTTTTTTTCTTACATTTTAATCCATAGCTTTTAAAATCCAAAGTGTTAAGTATGGCTATTCACGTTAGTTTTCCTGTTAAATAGTCTTGCCTTTTTAAAAGCTTTTTATTGTGAAAAATTTCAATGTATAAAAGTACATAGTATATATTACTTATGTATTATACTCAAACTCTCTTGTATCCATCACTCAGCTTCAACAATTATTAACTTGTAGCTAATCTTATTTCATTTACTCAGATTTATTTTTCTCCATTCCCACCTCGATTTGAAGCAAATCTATAGAGTTTCTAAATGTTGTATGGACATGAGGTTGGGAAATAGATTTAACTTTTGGGAGAGGGAATAAATGATTTCTATTCATCAAAGGAACCATTTATATCAAAATAATGTCTTGATGAATTTTTTGACATTTTAATTTCTGGGAATTAAGTGCTTTTGTATTTCTTCAAAGCATTTCTAAGGTATAATATCTTAATTAGCTATATCACCAAATTAAGCTCTTGCTCTATATCAGGAAGAGTTCTAGGTTCTGGTGATACAATAGTGATAAAGAAAAAAAGTCCAGTGCTCAAATAATTCACCATCTAGTAGGATAGACAAGTGAGTATAATAAAGGGAGATGGGAATAATGATAGAGAAAGAGAGTGAAAAGGGATCATAAAACAGATTATTTATCCCAGTCTGGGGGATCAAGAAGGTATAGAAAGCAGATGTCTAAAGAGAGACTAGAAGTATAAACAGGAACAAGAGGTAAGAAGAGTAGAACATTACCAAGAGGGAAAAGCCATGAGGTAAGTGGGTTAGAGAATGTCATGAACCTCATGAATGCAGGGTATGCAATATGAAAGGGAAAGTAAAAGGTGAGTCTAGTGAAGCAATTCTAGGCAATTCTAACTCTAAGTAAGGGAGTTAGAATTTTATCTAGGGCTTAGGGAGAGTACTTAGAGGTTTTATTCAGGAAAATGAGAAGATATATCAAAGACAGTGTTGCCCAGTTGTCATGGTCAGGTTCATGTGTCGACTTGGCCAAGTTGTGGTACCTGTTTGTCTGTTTGAGCAAGTGCTGGCCTGTCTGTTGCAATGAGGACATTTCATAGAATTAGATCATGATCACGTCAGCTGCATCCACAGCTGATTCCATTTGTAATCAGCCAAAGGGGAATGTCTTCTACAATGAGTGATGCTTAATCTAATCATGGGTAGCTTTTTAAGGAGGATTCAGAAAAGATAGGCTCTATTCTTGCTTCGGCTGGTGAGCCTCTCCTGTGGAGTTTGTCTAGACCCTTCATCAGAGTCATCAGCTTCACAACCTGCCCTGTGGATTTTGGACTCTGCGTTCCCACAGTCACGTGAGACACTTTTATAAATTTTTATTTGTGAGTGTTCCCTGTTGATTCTGTTTCTCTAGAGAGCCCTAACTAATACACCAGTGTAATGGTGAGGAAAGTTTCTTGGAGGGACACAATCATGAGCCTAAAGACATGAGATGATCAGTCATACCCATGCCTGGGACTTTGGTCTTCTGTTTCTGATCTGATGTTCTATCCAGTCCAAGGCATTGCATCTTCCCTTCCTCTGCTTTATTTTTAAAGAATTTTTATTGAGATGTTTTTACATCCCCTATAACCATCCAAAGTGTACAATCAGTGGGTCACAGTATCATCATATAGTTGTGGATTCATCACTACAATCAATTTTTGAACATTTTCGTTACTCCAAATAAAAATAATATTAATGAAAATAAAAATAAAGAACACCCAAACATCCCTTATTTATTTATTTTTTGTCCTATTTTTTTACTCATCTGTCCATATATTGGATAAACAATGGAGTATTGAAAGGCTGCAGGAAAAAATGAAATTGTGAGGCATGCAACTCGGTGAATGGACCTTGAGGACAGTTTGAGTGAAATACACCAGAAACAAAAAGCCAGACATTATAACACATAACTCCTCACTAATAAGGACTAACTACAATGTATAAACTTTAAGAATTGAACCTGAGAGCATAGGTTATCAAGGGAAGGCTTATTTTAAAGGTTCCTAGATTGTAAGCTCTTACAGCAGTCATATTTATTTCTGAGTTTTAATGGTTATTTCTAACTTCTGAGATGCTGAGTTCTTTGTGTATAAACTGGTGGGCCCCTGGAACTTTGGATATCTGTGTGACACCTGTGACTCAGAGCTAGAGTTCTCCAGTTCAAAAGTCAGCATTACCCCATGCAGCAACTGTTTAAAAAGCTGAAAAAGAGATCAGACTTCAATTATAGGTATGAATGCAGTTGATCTGGATAGGACTAAGGTAAATCAGACCAAAGAGTAAATGATGATATTGACTGTTTTAAAACTTCAACTTCTGTGTGATACCAAAGGAAGAGATGTTTATTTGGTGCAAAATTTGTATTTTCTGTAGCATGCTATCTAATTTAATTTGTATGATCTGTTTATACAAATACCATAATTACTTTGATCTTGGTACATGCCGTTATGAAACTTATTCCTGCAGAGGAGAAGCTAAGTGTACTTATAATGATGCCTAAGAGTCACACCCAGAGAAACTCTTTTATTGCTTAGATGTGGCCTCTCTCTTGAGGCCAACTTGGCAGGTAAACCCACTATCTTCCCCCCTACACAGGACATGACTCCTAGGGATGTAAATCTCCCTGGCAACATGGGACCTGACCCCAGACATGAGCATGGCCCTGGCATCATGGGATTGAGAAAGTCTTCTTGACCAAAAGGGGAAAGAGAGATGAAACAAAATAAAGTTTCAATGGCTGAGAGATTTCAAATAGAGCTTGAGAGGTCATTCTGGAGGTTATTCTTAAGCATTATATAGATATCCCTTTTTATTGTTCAGTGTATTAGTATAGCTGAAAGGAAATACTTTAAACTGTTGACCTGTAATCCAGTAGCCTTGATTCTTGAAGACAATTATGTAACTATATAGCTTTCACTGTGTGACCATGTGATTGTGAAGACCTTGTAACGGACACTCCCTTTATCCAGTGTATAGACAGATGAATAAGAAAATGAGGACAAAAATAAATAATAAGGAACGATAGTGGTATGAGATGCTTTGTTGTTTTTTCATTTTTAGTTTTAATTCTTATATGTGTTTTTTTTCAAAGTAACGAAAATATTCCTTTAGGGTTTTTTTTGTTTGTTTGATTATTCGTGTTTTTTGTTTTAATTAATAAAAACTGCCATAGGGCAGGCCACAGTGGTTTAGCAGGCAGAGTTCTTGCTTGCCATGCCAGAGACCCGAGTTCATTTCCCAGTGCCTGCCTGTGAAAAAAAAAATAGGAAAAGCTGCCAGTAATTCCGTCAAGCACAAACAACTTTTCTTTTGTCATTAACTCCTAGTATCATAGGACATAAATCTAAGGGGTAGGATTCCTGACTCCACTTTCCTCATTGGTAGTTATGACAGTCATCAATACCATTTGTGATCTGTTGTTTGATCTGCAACATTCTTACCCGCTGCATCATTATGTCAACTCTTGTGCATCCTGAAATTAGAACTCTGAATGTATAAGGCCCAAGGATTTGCATGTAATGAAGTTTTACTGGAGGAATAGAGTAATGTGTGACCTGGAGGGGATGAGGGACTCTGGGACTTAGGAGAGAATCTAACTCTATTGTGGAGACGTGTTGAATGTTTTTCCAGTACTCTGCAGGGTGAGGGCTGATAAACTACAATCTGTGGGTTGAATCTAGTCCACTGCCTGTTGATAAATAAAGTTTAATTGAACATCCTCATGTTCATCCATTTCACAGTTCATTTGTGACTGCTTTTGTGCTGTAATGGACTAGATCGTGCTCTGGAGCCTGAAGAGTACCCATGGATGATGTTTATACGGGGTTGACATAAGTAGATCTGGGACCTTATTTACTACGGGGGTAAGGGAGTCTATTTCAATTTGCTAAAGCAGCTGGAATGCAGTATACCAGAAACGAGTTGGCTTTTTACAACGGGGATTTATTAGCTTACAAATTTACGGTTCTGAAGGCCATGAAACTGTCCAAATTAAGGCATCTACGGTAGGACTATACCTTCTTTGAAGAAAGTCTGCTGGCAACTGGGATACTTTTGTCACATGGTAAGGCATATGGCCAGAATCTACTGGTCCTTCTCTCCTGAGTTTCATTGCTTTCAACTTCTGGCTTCAGTGACTTTCTCTCTGTTTCTGTGGGTGTATTGTCTCTTAGCTTCCCTGAGCTCTCTGGTTTTCTATGAATCCTTTATCCTCTTATAAAAGACTTCAGTAAGGGGATTGACACCAATCCTGAATGGGCTGGGAGATAGCTCTATTGAAATAACATCATCAAAAGGCCCTACCCACAATAGGTCTGTACCCACAGGAATGGATTAAATGAACATGGCCTTTTCAGGGGTACTGGGGTGAATAACAGCTTCAAACCACCACAGGGTCCTATAAAGCTTTGCTTCAGATAAGATGTTTGAGGGGGTTGTTTTCCAACTCTATGAGCCCCAATGGGGCTTTCACTTCAGAATACTTAATAGAAGCTCAGTGATGGTGCAAGGGTACTTATTACTATCTAGGGTCTGGTGAATTTCTGCTCTTATATGACACTGCTTTATGAAATTCCAGCAATAAGCAGAGCTTTCATTTCCAGCTGTGAAGCATCTGACTTGGATTCTTCCTCCCCTCTTTGCTACAGTGTTCCTGCTGTCCCTGCTGTGTGTTCTGAACTGGATTGGCATCTATCTTCCCCTCTGCTGTGCCCTTCAGGCTTTGCTGGGCCCATATCAGTCCAATCCATCTTCCTGATGACTCAGTGGGTTTGCCCTCTGGGTGCCTTCCTACTCTTGGGGAAGGAACAGAGTTTGTGTTTTGACTGAGAAGATTCACAGTCATAAATGGTCTGGATTTCATTGGTCCACTTATTGTAGTACCTACTCTCAACTTCAAACTTATGCATAGACAGAGGCTTACATGAAGATGCTGCTATAATCACTGAAAAGTCTTTCCTGGTTCAAGATATCTTCTCTACTGACCTTGGCTGTGGTGCTTGATTTATCCCATTTGGGATAAAAAAAAAATCAAGAATATGTATTAAAATGGATAATGCTTCCTTCTGCAGAGTAACTCAGCCAGCCACTAGCAGCCATTTAAGCTAAATAAGAATGAGTTGAATATATTAACTACAGAAGAAATCAGAATCATCAGGTATGAGGCTATGGGATAGTTTTGAAAGAGAGTGTTTAGGGGAATGCTGGGAGCAAACAGGCCCAAATGGCACATTCAGAAGAAAATAAATGAATACGAAGTACCTTGGAGAGGAGTTATAAAAATGGAGGAAAGGCCATGAAGATTATTCTAACAGAAATGAGGGTATATTAGGGTTGGAAGAGCCAACTAATTGATGGTTGAGACCACTCAGGATCACAGAGGGACCTCGACTTTCTTTAAGGTACTATGGCAACTGATTAGCGGAGTTTGGATTAGAATCTAGTTTTGCTAATGCCCAAGGCTGAGCTTTTTCCATCTAACCAGGCTTTCCAAAAGTGAGCTCAGGGGAATACTACTTATGAAAATGTAATCGAATTTTACATGAAAAGAATATTTGGTGGTTAAACAGGTTTGAGAAACACAATTACAAAGTGATCTTCATTCATATCCTGGCAAAGCATTCATCTAGAAGTCTGGAGACATGGGCTCTAGGCATTTAATCAATAGATATTTGCTGACAACCAATTGTAAGTTGTTGTGCTAATGGCTGGAGGTATAATCATGAAGTAAAGAGATATGGCCCATGTCCCTATGGGGCTGATAGCTTACTACCTCACTGGAAGATAGATATCAAGTAATGATGCAAATGCATATATATGTACAAACTGAGTACTGCTGTACAGCAAAGGGATTCAGTCTTCTGGGAGCATATGACAAGGAGATCCAATGATACAGTGGCTTGGAGGTGACCTCTTAGATGTAAAGGTTCTTGAACTTGTACCCGAAGGATAAATACAAGCTAAGTAGCTGAACTGTATTCAAAGCAGTCCTGCCTGCTGATTCAAGGATAGCATGTGCCTGTAAGCAAAGAGAACATGGTGCATTAGGGCTAAACTTCGTGGTTAGGGTGCTAACCTGGTAGGGAGCAGATGGGCTGGGACCTCAGTGCCTATTATTTCTGGCACAAAGGACCTTATCTTTTCCCCCAGTGTGTCTTAGAAATGCCATTATCTGTGGTATGAAAGATATTGCAGAGTACTGCATCAGGGCAACTAAAAGATGGAGTTTAGTGAATTAGAGTAATGATAGATGAGCATGGAAAGTGATACAGGGCCCTGAAAATTTAGATCTTAATTCTAAAAGCAATTGTTTTGCCACTTGACTGATCCCACGATCTTTCTGGATCTCAGTTTCTTTTTCAAGGATTATTTCCTTCCTTCTCCAACCAGCTCTGATTTCACAATCACATGATTTTTCTTTTACTTAAACAAGGGATATTTGGGTCTGAATAAGCTGTCCTTTTGGACTGTCTTCTAGCTTATGCTGGTCCTGAGGTCTGCTGAGTTTTGTCCTGCTGTGGCCCAAGATAATTCATGCGTCAATGTGGGGGCTCAGCAGTCCTGCCTGCTGATAATGACTTGTGATTACACACGAATTGTTATAGCTGCTCTCCATCCACCCCCTGCCTTGGACTCAGGAGCCTTAATTCCCTATGCCTTCCCATTCTAAATATAGCAATTCACAGTGTTATTTTTGCTATCAGAGGAAAGGAAGTAGCAAAATCCTGACCCATCTGGTGAGTAGGGAGTCTGGAACTCTGTTTTGCACTGCCACCTTCCTCAGTTTATTCTGGGCCATTGTTGACAAACCAAAACTCCCACCAAAGAACCGACCTCTTTATGGAGTTGGCATCTTGCCCCAGACTTCCAGGAATTCAAGATGGTCATCCAAGGCAATTTTCCTCCCTCCTATTTACCATTTCTAAGCACGTGGTCTGCATATTTCAAGTGTCATACATAGGTAAAAGAACTTGCGGTACTTAGATACATGAGGTTGCATTTCATAGCAAAACTCATGGGATGTTCAAGGGAATTCAGGGCAGCATATTTAAAGGTAAATGAACAGAAATACTCTACCTTCTAGAACCCCTAGGAACTGAGAGATGACTCTTCAGCAGACAGGGAGAGAGGGGGTGGTTATAACAGGACTGGTCTGCCTTCCAGTGAGGAGGGAAGTCTGGGTTGAGGAACAGAAAAAGCTCTTAAGCTCTGTATTAGAGAGATTGGATTCAAACCTCAATTCTCTTATTTACAAATTTTGTGACTTAAGCAAGTTACTTAAATTCTCTAGAATCCAATTTTCTCATCTTTTAAACATGGATCCTAATAAAGATATAATATGGATGAAATGAGGCTGTGCATGAAAGTATTCGATGCAGTGTCAGGCACACAGTATACATTCAAATATTACTGGTAATAAAATTATTCTTCATTCAGAATTATGCATTCTATTTAATTCTTTTAAAAATGTTATTATTAGAATTAGAGGACCACCTTCTCTTTTCTGAGAGTTCTTCTGTATAAGTTCTAGTTTTTCTTCTTTTCAGGTATGATAGGAATGTCAGGGTCTCTGATGCTACCTTCAGAGGACAGTGGATACTGTAAGTGAGCTATTGGGGCTTCCTGGTCTGAAGTGGTGCAGATGTTTTCTTGTGAGTTCCTACATCTGTGAGGCACAGGGGCCTGTGCAGGATGACAGTGTTTCATGGGGCCATCTTGACAGCAAAAGTACATCCAAAGAGGATGACCAATAGTTGGGGTTAGGTGGGAAGGCCTGGGCCAATCTCTCTTAGAGGGCATGGGTAGCCATCAGGTAGCAGTTGCTTGCCTCAGACTTTCCTGTATGTACTGGGAAGTTTCAGTGAGTTTAGTACTAATTACTCTTTAGCCCCAAATTGCTGTTTCCTCAGAATGTATGGCCAAAGACCCAGCCAGGCTGCCTATTTGTATGTCTGCTTTGTCTTTGATACTTTAAATCTTAAGATGCCATCAGGAGTCTTAACCCTGTAAACATCTCAGGCACAACACTGGTGTCTTTGGGTCCAGAGACAGAAGCTATTCACTGACAGGCACACTCGCATCTAATGCCTTCCTGTCTCAGTAGTCACAACATCACTTCTTGAATCAGGCTTTTTCTGCACCTCCATGAGACTCAGCAATAGAGACAGGATTTGCTAAAGATCATTACCTTTTCCTTTGCTGTATAATAGAAAGCAAAGACATGTTTCCAACTTAATACAAGCAAGTCCTGAGAGGAGTTGTTACTTTTCTGTAAAAGAGCTTTAGAACCCCCCCCCAAATAGTTTTCTATGTCGAGATGCCTCCCTTATTTAATCTTTCTGCATAATTTTCAATAATATATTCCACCTGACTCCCTCCAATCATGCATCAACAATCCAATAAACTATTTTGTTGGTTACCTATCCTCTAGGTAGACTGATGTAGGTGCTGGAAATACAGTGCTATATAAAACAAGTGGTCCTGCTATTATGGCACTTATGGTCTAGAAAGAAACACAAATTATATAATAAGAATTTATAATACAGTATGCCTGATAGGGAAATGGAAGATGTATAGGAGAACAAAGGAGGAGAATCTAACCTAGCACAGAGAGGAAGCTAACCTGAAACACAAAAGGTGAGTAGGGATTGAGGCAGTGGGGGATTTGATGTAATTCTTTGGCAAGGAGAAAAGGTATATAAATAGATACCAATAATACTTCTAAGTTTGTCCTTTATTGTTAGAGTAACAGGGATCCATAAAAAGTATTAAGCAGGAGGATATTATAATAAGGTATATACTTTAGAATTTTTAGTCTAGATGCAATGAAAAAGAGGAAATAACCTTCAGGAATGAAGGTCAGTTTGAAAGCTCCTGCTTACTAAAGAGCTAGTAGAATTTAAGGTAGAAGCCACAGGACCTGGTGCTTGATAGTACATGAAAGTGACACGAAAGGTAGGCATGAAGGATAATGAAGCATCCACAATGATTTTCATGTTGTGAGTTGAACAACTTAGGGGATGATATGCCTTTTAATAATACAGAGATCCTGGTGAAATAACAGGTATTGAGAGGGGAAATAAAGATTTTAGTTTTGGATATGTTGAATTTGAGGTGCCTGCCAGACTTTTTAGTGCAAATGTGCAGTGGGAAATTGAGGGTTGATGTGAGATGATCTGAAGGCCTAGATTTGTTGTCATCAGTGGACAGATAAGTTGAGCTATGGGAATGAATGAGGTCATATAAGTATATAAGGAGGGCTATGAATGGGACTCTGAGTGTTACCACCATCTAAAATCAGGAAAAGAAAAATTAGAACAAATCAGAGATGAAATCAGAACATCAAGAAAATATTTCATGCAAACTTAAATAATAGATTCCTCTTGGGATGGATGGCATGTTACAACAATTTATGGATCTAAATGAGGAGGGATCTACTGGTCCATCAGTAGCAGGTTTTATATTTTGGGTTGAGATGGTAAGAAGCTTGTCCCAAGGCCGCTTTAGACCTTCCCGTTGTGAAAAGGGGAAATATAGTATCGAGGCTTTGGAAATTAATTTACTGAGTGGTTTTGGCTATATTTATATGCTTTAATGCTGACAATGTGAATTGTCATTAGAGCTCAGTGTCTTCATTGTCCAACTTGCCTCATTTCCTTGTTGGTAAGTTGATGCTTCTAATAAGCAACCTTACTGCATAAGTTGTCAATGGAGTAAGGGATATGTTTTCTTCATTTTAAATTTACTTAGTGTAGGCTTATATCTATGAAGAAAAAGATTGCAGATATTTATTAATAAGGCATTAGATTTATAGTTTGGACAAAAAGTGAGAAGAGTGAGGCTCTAGAATGTTAGGAAAAATGGAACTTAACTTGATTGAGGTTATCAGATTCATGTTCTGATTCTCCCATTAACTTGTTCTGTTGGGGGGCAGGAGGAAATCTCTTTGGGCCTCAGTTTACCCACCTCCAAAATTAGGTGATTGAAGTAAAAGATCCCTTTCTTTATTATTATTTTGTGGGCTCTGAACAGACTTAAAATTTTCAGTGTATGTGATAACAGGGCAGTTTATCTAGAATTTGGTATAGTTCTTAACCCTTCCTAAGGCTAACAACCATCATTTCTAGGTACTAGAGCCTAACAGAAATTGCTTATGGTAGGGTAACATAGTCATTGATGACTGTGTTTGTTCATGACCTTTTAAAATTCTGCCTTGTTGAGGGGAAAAAAACTTTTGTATTGATTATTTTAAACATAAAGCCATATAACCCATAATCATTTCAAAGATTATTTCCCAAGTAAAAGGAAGTATTGAATACCCATTACTTTGTGCTGGCCTGGCCACACCATTAGTAATGTCTTCCTTCCTTTCCTCCCACTTTTTCTTCAAACAAACAAATAAACATATAGCATGTAATATATGCCAAGTGATACAATTCAACATGGCTCTTCCCTTAAGAAAATTATGATCCAGTGACAGAGAGAAATTAGCCAATAATGCAATATAGCATAAGTGGTCTGGAAGTTGTATTGATTACAGTGTTATAGAAAAATAGAACACATAGGATAGTCATTCATTCGTTAATCCATTCAACAAATATGGGAGTGATTAAAGTATACCAAATCTTACTCTAGGGATGTTGATACATTGAGTATCAAATTAAACAAGTTATCTAACTTAATGGAACATACATTTTAGTATAGGAAGAGAGAAACTAATCAATAAAAAATATAAAGACTTTCAGGTGGTGATAAATACTATATGAAGACATAAAGTAGTATAAGGGAAATAGCGATTGGCATGAGGATTGATTTTCTGTAGAGTGGTCAGAGAAAGTTCTGTTAATAAGGAAACCCTTAGGCAGAGAACTAAGGAGAGCTCACAGTGATGGCAAGAGCTAGAGGAAAAATAGTCTAAATAGAAGAAACACCAAGTACACAGTTCTTAAGGCAGGAGGGTGCTTGACATATTTGAAGAATAGTAAGGAAGCCAGTGTAGGTAGAAAAAAAGAGTCTAAACCATGGAGGGATGCCATTTCCATTGACTGAGATAGGGAGAACTTTGAGAACGGCAGTTGTATAAGGAGGGGGAAACAGGAGTTTTATATCAGACTTACTAAATTTGAGATGCCTGTGAAAGATCTAAGAGAGATAAGGGTACAGTCATATAGGGTTATGGAATACAGATGGAGATATAAATGCAGGCATTATCCTCATTTTGGTGCACTTAATATTTAAAGCAGTGTGACTGAAAGAGGCCTTCCTAAGGAATGACTATCAATAGATAATAGGAAAAGCAAGAGTAGTGACCTAGAACTCAAATGAAGAAAGAGGCAGTATTTCAAGAAGGAGGAAATTATAAACTCTACCAGTGCCTCTGATAGTTCAGAAATTGATTCAGGACTTCCAGTTGACCAAGATGGCAGCATAGGTGTTCCAGGGATCTGTTCTCCTACAGAATCTTTGAACAATTAACAAAAATTGGCAGAATCATTTTCCTCAAAACTCACAGTTAATGGGTTGCAGTTATTGGGTGAGTTCCAACTCAATAAAAGATAGCTTTTAAAACAGTAGAAGTTCTCAACACCATTGCTGTTTTTTCCCTACCCCCTACCTGCCTGTACTCCCATTGTGGGTCACTTGCCCTGTTCTTGAGAGAATGGAGTATCCCCTTTGTGCATACTGGAGTGTTTTCATTTCAGTGCCAAACTATCAGGTGGCAGCATGAAAAACTGAACCAGGAATCTCATCTCTGACTTGCCACCCTAGAACTTTCCCTGTAAGCAGATACATCTTGAGGACAGCTGAAGAAATGAAAGAAACAATTAAGTCAAAATGGCCTGGGGCAAAGGATTAGTGGCTTTAAGATGTTTGAACACCAGGAAGTAGAAGAAGTCTATCACATAGAAAGCGGGAGAGACATTCTGATTTCTATAAATGGACAAGTCCCAAGGCCATGAGCAACAAGTCCAGAAAAATACACAGGCTCATAAAAGAAGGCAAGAACCCTGCAGTTCCCTAGGGCTGAACTTCTGGTTAGGAGGGCTAACTTCTTTTTTGTAAGATTCCGGTACTCAAAGAAATATGTCATAGTACTAGTTAGATACAAATTTAAGTAACAGCTCAGGGACTAAATCCCAGATTTGACACTTAAAAATATTAAAATGTACCGGGTGCAATAAAAGATTACAAGACAAAAAAAGGAAACAGGAAATGATGGCCCATCCAAAGGAACAAGATTAAAATTCAGTACCTATCAAAAAAAAAAAAAAGGCCAAAACTTCAGACATATTGGACAAGACTTTAAAAAATAATCCTCAATATGCTCAAGGAAAAAATAAAACCCGAAGATATCAGTAAAACAAAGAATGAATAATATGAGAACTTTGACAAAGCAATAGAAATTTTAAAAAGGAATGAAACAGTAATGCCAGAGTTGAAGACCAATAACTGAAATAAAAAATTTACTAGAGGATTTCAACAGCTGAATGGAGCTGGCAGAAGAAAAGACTGGTGAACATGAAGACAAGACAATTGAAATATTTCATCGCAAGGAGTAGAAAAATAGAGAAAAGAAGAAAACTGAGCAGAGTTGACAAGACCTGTAGGACAAAATCCAGCACTGCTTCTTCATAAAAGCACTCAGAAAAACAGGAATAAGTGATAACTTCCTCAACATGCAAAAGGACATGTATGAGAACCTCATTGTTCACATAATACTCGATGGTGAAAGACAAAGTTTTCCCATTAAATCAGGAGCAAGAAAAGATTGCCCATCGTCACAGCGGTTTTTCAAGACTGTACTGGGAGTTCCAGCCAGAGCATGAGGCAATGAAAAGAAATAAAAGAAATCCAATTTGGAAAAAAAGAGGTAAATCTTTCCTTGTTTTGCATATGACAAAATCCTGTATGTGTGTATAAAAATTAACAATGAAGCCATTAGCTCTACCATACAAGTTCATCAAAATGCTAGGGTATAGGATCAGCAAGCAAAAATCAACATTACTTCTATATACTTATTTGTAATGTACAATATGAAGTGGAAATCAAGAAAAAGAATTCCATTTACAATAGCAACCAAAGTAGTCAAATATCTAGGGAATTAATTTTGTTAAGGATATAAAGGATTTATACATAGAAAACTACAAATCATTGATGAAAAAATTACAGAGGAGCTAATTAAATTGAAGGATATTCCATGTTCATGGTCTGGAAAGCTAAATATTGTTAAGATGCCAATTCTACTCAAAGCAATTTAGAGATTCAATGCAATCTCAATAAAAATTCCACAGTTGCCTTGTAGAAATGGAAAAGCCAATCATCAAGTTTATATGAAAATGTAAGAAAAAATGTCAAAAAAGAAGAACAAAGTTTTAGGACTCACACTTCCTATTTTAAAACTTATTATGAAGCTACAATAATAAAATCAGGATGGTACTGACACAAGGACACAAATAAAGGACAATGTAATCAAATTGAGTTTTCAAAACATTCCCTCACATTTATGGCCAATTGGTTTTTTTTCCTAATTGTCTTTATTATATATATATATATATATATATATATATATATATATATATATATATATATATATATATATATATATTTTTTTTTTTTTGCATGGGCAGGCACCGGGAATCAAACCCAAGTCTCTTGACAGGCAAGAATTCTGCCACTGAGCCACCATCATACCACCCTATTTTTTATATTTTTATTGTGAAAAATAGTATGTATACAAAAAACCAATACATTTCAAAACATACCACAATAATTAGTTATAGAATAGATTTTAGACTTTGGTATTGATTAATTTCCACAGTTTTAGGTTTTCCCTTCTGGCTGCTCCAAGATGCTAGAGACTAAAAGAAATATCAATATAATGATTCAACAGCTGTGCTTATTTGTTAAATCCTGTCTTCTCTGTTATAACTCCGCCTTCTCCTTAAATCTTTCTCCAGATATCTAGGGGTATGTGGGCTATGCCCATTCTAACTTTTTCATGTTGGAAAGAACTGTTTATAATATGGAGTGGGGGTTGATAGTTCTGGAGAGGTTGGCCCTGCTGGGTTTCAGGATATATCTGGCCTCGGAACCCATCTGGAGGTTGTAGGTTTCTGAAAGGTAATATTAGTGCATGGAACCTTTGTTGAATCTTAGATAAATCCCTAGGTGTTCTTTAGGTGTAACAGGAATGGTTTTGATTGGGGTTTGACAAACCATGATAAATAGCAGTATCTAGCTGAAGCTTGCATAAAAGTAGCTTCTCAATTCTATTTGAATTCTCTCAGCCACTGATAGCTTATTTGTTACAATTCTTCTCTCCCTTTTGGTTAGGAAAGCATCAATCCCACAGTGCCCAGGACACTCTCATCCCTGGAAGTCCTATCTATGTTGCCAAGGAGACTTTCGCCCCTGGGTGTCATACCCCACTTAGGTGGGGAGGGTAATGATTTTACTTGCAGAGTTGGGCATAGAGAAAGAGATTCCACATCTGAGGAAGAAAAGAGGTCCTCTAGAAGTAACTTTTAGACATACATATAGGTAGGCTAAGCTTCTCCACTACATACATAAGCTTCACGAGAGCAAGCCTCAAGATCAAGGGCTTGGCCTATTGATTTGGGTGTCCCTAATGTTTGACACAGTATCAGGGGCTTCCCTGGGGTAAAGTTTAATAGTTCTATGTTTTTTTCTCCCATCCCTCAAGGGACTTTACCAGTACTTTTTATTTATCTGCTCGACATACTCTGGGATGTATCCAGCATTACATTAAACTATACAGAATTACAAGCCCTTGTTCCCATTCTGAGCTCCCTGTGTTTGGGTTGTTTAAATGATCTATTCAGACTAGTTGAATTAAATTATATGCTACAGAAAATTTATGTTTTGGAAAGAACAAACCTTTCTTCCCTTAGTCTCATAGAGTTGTTGAAGTTCTAAAACACAGACAGTGTCCTCCTTACCCCTGTATTCTGATTTAGCTTAGTCTCAACTTGATCAGCTTCGTTCTTATGTCTAATTAAAGTTGGATCCCTTTTTTGGTTTCTTTAATAGTGGTTTGTGGCAATGCTGACCTTCAGAACTGCAGAACTCCTATTATGAGCCTTAGGTGGCACACAGGTGCCCAAAGTTCCAGGCAATACGAGGTTATTCATGTATAACACAGCCTCTCAAAATCTAGAAATAAAAATTACAGCTTCAAACTAAATGTGACTGCTATAAGAGCATACAATCTAGGCCCCAATTTTCTTATAAGTATTTTCTTAATGAGATCATACAATATTTACTTGTTTGTGTCTGGCTTATTGTGCATCACATAATGTCCCACAGATCATTCACACATTGCATGCTTCACAGGTTCATTCCTTTCTGTAGCAGCACAATATTCAATCATACCTGTATACCACAGTTCACCATTCTACTTCTCAGTCAGTGTACCCTTCAGCCACCTCCATTCACTGGGCATCATATAGAATGTCCAAATT
>PVIY010019896.1:0-44996 GCA_004026745.1 Myrmecophaga tridactyla
TGTGTGTGTGTGTGTGTGTGTGTGTGTGTGTGTGTGTGTGTGTGTGTGTGTGTGTGTGTGTGTGAGGGAGGGTGCGTGGTCCGGGAATCAAACCCGGGTCTCCTGCATGAAAGGCAAGCATTCTAACACTGAACCACCCGTGTGCTCCCTGTTGCCAGTTTTAAAACTCCTTTTAGTGATATTCTTTGCACATGTAGATGCGTGCGTGTATGTATGTACACATATTTTCCTACTTTTCATTGCGATATAATTATAAAAAGGTTCTGCACTCACTTCTGCACCTTGCTTTTATTACCTAAAAGTGTACTGGATATTGTTTTCTATCACCGCATATAGGTCTTTCTCCTTTTAAAAAGCTTTTTATTATAGAAAATATCAAGCTCATATTTTTTAAAGAGCTACACACTATCCCATTTATGGATGCACCACAATTTATTTACTCCATCTCTTAATGGTAGACCTTTTTTTTTGCCATTGAAAATAATACTCACTGAATAATCTTGTACCTTTTTCTTTTCATACATATACTGGTCATTTGTAGCATGTGCATTTATTATTTCAGTCTATATTGTAAAAATTCCTTCTAGTTTATACTAATATTTAAGTAAAAATATGAAAGTGCATGTTTCTCCACTCCTTTGCCAATACCATGTATTACTAGTTTTTGTAAATCTTTGCCACTCTGGCAAGTGAAAATGGCCTCTCATAGCATAAATTTGCATTTCTTTTTTAATGTGGAAGACTGAGCATCTTTTCTTGGATTTGAAGCCATTTGTAGGTTGTTGGGTTTTTTCCTGCAATTCATTGACCTCTAAACTATCAGACTTCTGATGGCAAATTGTAGAAACCAGATCACCAGCTCAAGGAAAATACATTAAAAAGGGTACGGGGCCAGTGTCTTGTGAAACCTGAGAGTAAAAATTCAATAAGATCCTAGAGAAGACTAGACCTGGTTACTGAAAAGCCACTAGGGCCCAGACTGTGTGCTTTCTCTCCTCTCAACTCTGTTTCTCTCTGCATGTCTTCATCATTCTTTCTCAGTGGCTGCATATGGCCACTCTTGGTTTTTAATCACTCAGGAAAATCTCTGAATTTCATGGGGAGAAATACTCTTATTCAACTAGATAGCCTTCTCTGGACAGTTTCCTATGGCCATGGGAACAGGATCATGTAGCAGAAATGTGGTGACTGAAAACCCCAACTCATGCATTGGATTGAACAGACAACTCTTTAGTGACTATTAGTAGTCAGAAATTATTTTTTTTCTTTTTTTAACGTGTGTGTGGGTAATTTAAGGTAGTTGGCTAAATTATGATAGCCATGCTGCCTATTGCAGTTTCAAGCAAAGGGCCTCACCACACAGGTTCATATAGTGCCCTCTCCATGTGGAGGGCCATCTGGTTAGAGTGAGCCTCTTAAGGGGTCATTTATATTGGTGAGTTTGCCATAATCCTCTAGGTTCGTAAACTTTTTTTAATACACGATTAGAATAGATCAAACTACTAGTAGGGGCATTTTATATATATATATATATATATATATATATACATAACAACATACAAGCACGAACATTCTTACTATATGATTATTCCATTCTTGGTATATAAACAGTAACTCACAATATCATCACATAGTTGTATATTCATCACCCCAATCACCTCTCAGAACACTTGCATCAATCCAGAAAAAGAAATAAAAAGAAGAAAAAAAAAAATTCGTACATACCATACCCCTTCCCCCTCCCCCTCACCGATCACCAGCATTTCAATCTACTAAATGTATTTTAACATTTGTTCCCCCTATTATTTATTTATTTTTAATCCATATGTTTTACTCATCTGTTAATAAGGTAGATAAAAGGAGCATCACACACAAGGTTTTCATAATCACACAGTCACATTATGAAAGCTGTATCATCATACAATCATCTTCAAGAAACATGGCTACTGGAACACAGCTCTACATTTTCAGGCAGTTAATAGGGGCAAATTTAACATTAACTGAGAGATTGATTGACACAATTCTGTTCTAATCTGTATATGTATTTATTTGCAATAAGAAATGAAACTGTCAGTCAGACTAGATATTTTGAGTCAGTCTGCCCAGCATATTCTCTTGCTATGGGCAAGTCACTATAGGAAGGCCAAAGTACTGAAAGGTTGTTTGGTGAGTCTGATTCCAAACAAAGGGAGTTGGTAGATATTTAGAGCTAGAGTCCCCTTAGATTAGCTTGAGGAAATTTCACCCATTATAGAGATATTGTCAAAGAATCAGTAATATCCAAGTTAACTTAGCTAAGAGTCTGTCTGTCTTAGAAAAGATCTTGAATGGACATAGCAAGTGTTTGCCTCTGTGATTCATTCATGCATGCATCATTCAGTTATTTACTTAATGCTTCTAAGGATGGCTAATCCCGTTTTCTACTATTTGGCTGTTTTCTTCAGGTAATTTGAGTTTAGTGTCAGTCATTTAGACTAGAGACCCACATTGTCAATTTAAGGCTTAAGTCTCATTTTTCCATTTTAATCCATTATTTTGGCTTATGGTTTGATTTTCAGATGCATTTGAGTTTTTGAGCGGTGAAAAGACTGTATAATTAATCTGTCTTCCCTTCTCTTTTTCGACTTCCCACTATATGGAAATACACTGCCTTTCTCATTGTGTGTTTTTTTTAAATATATTCATTTATTTTTTCCATTAGCCAGGATCACCTTTGGACCCCGTTTTGTCCATGAAAGTTAGTTTGGTGGTTCACCTGTCTCTGACTTATTTGCCATTAATAAGTAGGTATTAATTTTGGCATTAATAAGTAGTTTGGCATTAATTGCTCAGCTAACAATTCCTGTATTTCACCTTTTGAGATTCTTAGCTGTTAGGTAAATGCTGCCTGAACCTGGTAATTAATACACATGACTTGTTGATTTGGTTTAGAATATCCTGTGGATTTATCATTATTTTATCATTTAAGTAAGTAAAAAATGTGATCTTTTTTGGGGGGTACCTGGTCCAGGAATCAGACCCAGGTCTCCCACATGGAAAAATGTGATCTTAATTTGATTTTTTCTCAAATTTATGATAAAAGAGGGTTAAGTTTTTTTTTTTTAATATTTACCATTATAAAAATAATGGTTTGGTTGTTATACTTTTTTTGAAACAAATGATAAAATTACTAAAGCAGCAAATTTTTATTTTGTCGCAAGAAAATCACATAGTAGAATTTTTACTTTAAAGAATTAATGAAATAAAGTAACACTCTAAAAATAGATTGTATGAGTATTCAGAAATTTATTCTTCATACACCATCGTTTTGACTGCCTTTTTGTTCTAGTTGCCATTATCAGCTGGGATAACATTTCATTTAAGGCAGTCAGCTCCCTAAGTATTTTTCCAATCTCAGTAAGTAATTGTTGTATTGTTTAACAGTCTCTAATGAGATCACCAAGCTTGTATCTAATTAAGTTAAAATCCATTTGGCTGCAATAAATCAGACACAAAAGAACAGATACTGTATGATTTCACTAATATGAACTAATTGAAATATGTAAACTCAGAGTCTAAAAATGATGAATATAGAATACCTAGAAATAAACAGAAGTTAGAGAAGGGAGAGCGGACACCTCATGTGTTCAGCACGTATAGTGATGTTGAACTTAAAATGTTTGGGGATAGATACAGGTGAGGATTGCTCATTAGTAGGAATATAAGGAATAGTGCTGTATTGTAGGTGAATTTGGTTGACAGGTGTAATTTAGAGTTAAAAACATTACAAATTTTTCTACCTTATCAGCAGACAAGTAAAACGTGTGGAATAAAAATAAATAATGGGGGAAAAAGCCAAAAAAATATTATTCATATATTTAGAGATTGTATAAAATTCCTAAAAATTTGGCAATATTCTCACTGTCCATGTTATAGGCTGATAGTAATGTGATGATAAGCAGTGGCATGGGGTTATTAGTCATGGTTTTAGTCATTCTTAAAAAGCTACAGATCATAGAAACAGCCAAACTGTCAGTTGCACTAATACTTACCTAAAAGTGTATGTGGTCAGCTATAGGTCAGCGCTCCATCTGTAACATGGAAAAACTTTAAAAGAAAGGCAGGACAAATATATATATTATATTTTATCTGTTAATTAACATAACTCTGGTAAAGGTATAAAAGTGAAACAGATTAAAATCTCTGCTATGGTTTCTTGATATGAAGCATCTGTCTAATGTTTTCATTTCTGAAAGTAGCTTCATTTAAAAATGCTTATAAATATAAAAGCTGAAAAAAAAAACATTACAAATTTAAATATGTTCTTGCATGAACTGGTACACTGGTACAAAGAGTTAGTAATAGAGTGGTATGTAGGGGAAAATACCTAATGCAAGCTACAGACTATAGTTAAAGAACTTTACCTTAAAGTTCTTTCAGTAATAACTAGTGTACACATCCATACTAGGGATCAATAATAGGAGGAGATAAGGGAGATGGGTTAATTTGGGTTTTCTTTTTTTTGTTTCTGTATGATAATTATCTTTTTGGAGTAATGAAAATGGTCTAAAAGTGAGTGTGATGATGATTGCCCAAATAAATGATGATAATGTGAGATATTGATTGTATAATTTGGATGGAATATATGGTAAATGAATGTATCTCATTAAAATTTGCCAAAGAAAAAAAGCCATTTGGCTGCAAATAGGACCTTCAATACAGGTAAAACTACTAGATCCTTTTAGATAAATACCCCTTCTAGTAGACACCCACGTGATCCTCAGATTAGTGAAACTCAGTGTTCTAGCTGTTAGCTTTTTGTGGCTGCTTTCTCTTCCTGTTTTAGTCTAAAAAACAGACAATATGTGTTTATTGGGCAAAAATGTCTTGAAAAAGGCAGGCAAGCTCAAACAAAGCCAAAACATCAAAGAAATAGCGTGCTCCAAGGGAAAGTTTCCTGAATATTACTTTAAAAATTTAAGAAGGGCTCTAACCTCCATGACAGTATTTAACCATTTTTGTTGTCCTCACTCAATAAATAAGGTATGTCACATAGATTTGTCTTAAGGTATTTTAAGTGTGATTTTAGGAAATGCTATCTCTATGGAAAGAAAAGTGATATACTACTGAAGTTATACTACTGAAAAGTTATACTACTGAAGTGTCCTGTGCTATACTCACTATATTTGGGTGCTTCTGATAATGTTTTACTATATACTAGATTAGGGTTAAATAATTTGCTGGGTATTAACGTTAGGGTTAAGTAATTTGCTGGTTTCTTAAAATTTTGTGCATCTGTGAACAAAATTCTTTTCTACAAGTTTGTGTTTCTGATTTTATAATGGTTAAAGTGTGCCTGGCATGGAATAGTTCATTTAGTAGAAATAGCTCTGAGTAAATGTAGCTAAAATATAGCAGCCATGTTAAAAGGAAACATATCAATATTGCTTATTTGATTTTTTTTGATAGTGTAATTGTATCACATCACACTGACTAAAACTATAATTCAGTGTTCTGATGTAGTCTTTTTTCCCCCTGCACACTTAAGAGAATTGTTGACATTTTTTGTGTATAAGACTTAACATTATGGCAACCATAAAATATAATTACGAAACTTTTTCATTTAGATTATATTTGTGAAAAAATATGAAAGCCAAAGAATTTTTAAATTCCGGAAATATCTATTCAGCATTATGTACAAAACAATCTTGGAGAAGCTGTTAGTTTTTTCCTATCGCTAGCTTAAGTTTAAACTTAACATTGATTAATATAAATTTTAGTATTCTCAGTGATCTAAGTAGTTGTGTTTTCCATTTGAAAAACAGCCCATGCTGATTATAGTTTTCAAAATTTATAATGATAGAAAAGGGTGGAGCACACCATCTAGAGACAGCCATCATTAGCATTTTGGTATATTTTTTTCTAAACACATACCTGCATAGTTTTCAGTTTTTACATAGTTGTGATCATATGTACAGTGTTTCAACCTGCTTTTTTCCTTTAACATCCTTTATTATAAACTCTGTTAATATCATTTTTAATGACTGCCTAACATTTTGATTTGATTACCTTAATTTACTTAATACTTCAAAATACTTTGTATTTTGAAAAATGATTTCTGAACAAATATATACACTCCTTTAAAGAGTTCTTGAATTATACTATGAATTTGTTTTCTAAAAATTAAAATCTGATGAAAAAAGCACCATTTTCCTGCTTTAGAAAAAGTATGTTACCTTATCTTGTGTAGTTATGCATATCTGAATTACTATATAATGGCATTTGAAAGTCATTCCTAAAATTACCATCGTTTCAGTTGGATTGGATAGGATCTTTGGACTGCTTACAGTTTTTAAATCAAAATGCTATAGGAATTTTCTGTGGAAAAATGATGTCACTAGCTCATTTGTAAATGCTCTCAAAGTAAGTACTTGCCTGCCTTTATTGTTTGGCACATACACAGAGAATAAATTTAACTTTTAGCTTTATAATAGTGTTTTACCTTCTGTATGACCTTGATATATTAAGTTTTAAATAGTCTTGTATGTATTTGCATTTAATATTTATTCATACATCTTTTAATAATTATTTTAGGTCAACTGGCTATTCTGAAGTGATAGTTGTCGTTGGAGGCTGTGAACGAGTTGGAGGATTTAATCTTCCATACACTGAGTGCTATGACCCTGTAACAGGAGAGTGGAAGTCTTTGGCTAAGCTTCCAGAATTTACCAAGTCAGAGTATGCGGTCTGTGCTCTAAGGAATGACATTCTTGTTTCAGGTAAATGAAGAATGACTACAGTAGCTGCCTTTCCTTTGAATACAGCATGGCTGTCTTAACAACAACGTCTAAAAAGATAACAACAGTGAAATGTGGATATGCCCATTTTAGGCCTGTCATTTTATATAACAGATAAAACTGAGTATGACCTTTTTTGCTCTAAGAAACAGGCACAAGTTTACGCAGATTGAGTTATACAAACGAGCATCAGAAAATGCCTTTAATCATGTATTTTTTAGTGTATATATAGTATAAATTTTAAAACTTTTACCTGTTTATTTTGTTTTAAGGAACACAATGAAGTATATAAATTCAGAAGTATTAGAATTAAGCATTTCTAATTTACCCATGTTTTCTGAAATTCTCCCCCAAAATTTATAAAATAGCATTTTCTTTAAGATTTTTAACTTGTACTTGTTGATGATGTATGTTAATTCTAAAATTGAATGGACAGTAAAATGACAGACTTAAAGTATAGCTACAGTATCTATGATCTAAAATTTGTTTATTTGTTAATTTAAATTCTACCAGCTTTGCAGATTACTATATTACTAATGCTGGAAAATAGAATAATACATACTTCATTTCACACAGTAGTATGGTTTTTAGATTAAAAATTTTTTTAGAATACTTCTGCTGGTTGCTTTTATTGTCTTACTCCTAGATTAACAATTTTATACATTTGTAAAATTCATATTCTGGATTAATTAGTTTGGGCCTATAATCATGACTTCTTAGGATAACAATTGATAGTTTAAATCTACTCTGTAGGACTATTTCCATCAAGCTTTAAGAGAGTCATTGAACTGAATTCTCAAATTCTTGGATTAGGTAAATAAATCCATGTTTTTATTACCTATGCAGTATAGCTCCTTTGGTGATAGATTTATATTATTTTATGTGCATTGCTTTGCATTTAAAGGTGGAAGAATCAATAGCCGTGATGTCTGGATTTATAACTCACAGTTAAATATTTGGATCAGAGTTGCTTCTCTGAATAAAGGCAGATGGCGTCACAAAATGGCTGTCCTCCTTGGTAAAGTAAGAAGAACCACTTTTTATTACTATTGCTGGTACATTCCCAAAATAAATACCACAGTTAAATCCTTTATTTTATTCTCCTTCAGGATATTTTGGATTCAAATAGTATTTTCTTCCATTTCTAACCCCAGTAGATAAACTGGGGAGATATAAACAATTTGTACCTATACTGTTGAATGGATATTCTGTTCTCCCAATTTGGAATTCATAGCAGTGCAGCACATTTCTCTTCTCATACACCTTAAAAAACTAAATGCCTAAGAAGCACTGGAAAAATAAGAGTCACAACAAGTACAGAAACATGCCGATGTCTAATCCAAACCATTTTTTTCCTTTTACAGACTTTGGCAGTTAAGCAGAGATATGTTTGTCTACAGTGATGTTATTTTTCATTTTATTTGTATAATTAGAGACAAAACAAATTTAAAATAAGTATTAAGATAAGCCCACGAACATATTTTAAAGAAAACTTAATGACTGCCAGTAATAAAGATTATAAAAATATATGTACTTTGGGTTCTGAACCCTCTGCTCTCCCTAGGATCCTGAGAATCACCCCGGAATAGTGGTTTCTCAAACTTTTTAAATACACCTACACTCTTTTTTTTTTTTAAGTTAAATTTAATATGAAAGTTCATTACATAAAACAGATAAAAATGCAGCAGTTGTACCAAGGAGTAACTTGGGGTCTTCAGCATCTCCTTGCTGCCATTTTTATCAGCTTTCCCAAAGGCCCCTCCAATTACTTCAGATTTATACAGTCTAAGTAACAGCAGCCTACTTGCTTGAAAATGTAGCTTTGATTGCTCCCCAGCACTCCTTTCCAACATGATTGCTGCCTTTTAGTCCCTTCCGTGGAGATGGTTTAGAGCCGCCAGTGAAAACCTGAACTGCCCTAGTTGGGACACAGATGGTGGCCAGGACCCCGGGAAGCCCCCAGCTTCCTCTCCTTGAAACCTCTAAACCACACAATACTAGAGTTTCTCAAAGCACATTTAAAAGTGACATTTGATTCCTAAGACCTTGATCTAATATCCTGATACTATTGACAAGGCAGATGAAAGAATGTAGGCTGTGTAGATCTTGAGATAGATGTACTGGAAATAAAATATCAATAGACTCTTTTCTAAGATTACTGGTTGTCAAAACCTACTGTATTACATATAACTTTGGTATCTGTGCCTCAAAAATGATAAAATATTACTGGAAAGGGCAGCTAAAATAATCAAAGGAATAGAAGATACTGAGAACTGACTGAAAAATTGATAATTACATATGAAGAAGGCAAATAAAAATGATTGATATCTTAAAAACCATATATAGGTTGCATGAACACAAATATATTTAACAAATGTTGGTATACTTCACTTAAAGATACCCAAAGTCTCAAAGCAGTAAATCAGGAAGTAAAAGGGTTCATTCCTACCTTACACAGCAAGTACTGATTTCATGGAAAGTGTTATCGTAAAAATTACAAAAAAATAGGCTGAATTTAAAAACCTATAAAATTATTTAAATTTATGAATTTTCTCTTGAGGACATCTAAAATGGTTTAGAATATAGAATCTTAGAACAGGTAAAAATCTTAGAGGGTATTTAATGTAATTTTTTCAGTTTATAAAAAAACTGAATCCCAAGGAGATGAAGTCATTCAAAATTACAGAGAAAGTGGTAAAGCAGGGGCAAAAACTCAGATTTTCTTAATCTAAAGGACTTTTATCTTGATGTTCATGATAGATGTTTTTAATTTATACTTGAAGGGGAATGGTATTAAAGTTTTACTAATTAACTCTTTTTGAGAATTTCTCATTTATTGGTAATTTGAAACTACGATCTTGGCCTAAAGGAGCATCCTTGAATAAATCTTAAAGACTAGTGTACTTTATAGGGAAGTGCTTCTTAGACTTTTATGTGCATAGAAATAAGCGACTTGGTATGTCTCGGGCGGAGCCTGGTATTCTGCATTTTGGCCAGCCCACAGATGATGTCCATGCTGCTGGCCACAGAACATGCTTTGAAGACCAACAGAATAATATAGGGAGCTTTAAAAAGAAAAAAAAAAAAGAGTCTACTGAGCACATTCTCAGAGTGGTGTGCAACTCAGGAATCTTACTTTTTTTTTTTTCAGCTTACCGGGAGATTCTGAGGCAGCAGGTTCATGATGATTATGAGTTTTTTAAATGATGTTAAAAAAATTTTATATCAAATTTTCTCTTAAGCTGGCTTTGATTCAATAGTTTGTATACACATTTCTCACTTACAGCACTGCATCAGGATCAGCAGCAAGTTTCAGGGGTTTAGGCTTCATGACTGAAGATCCAAACACATAATCCCAATCCTTTAGAAATTAGGGATAGCAGCCAGGAAGCTAAGATTGGAGAGTACAGCACTGAAGAACAAGCTAAAACCCCACTTACCAAAATTGAATTAAAAAGCAAGAGTTTAGTTATTAAAACCAAAGTAAACTGATATTCCATACCACCTCAAATAATGTAATGTCAAAAGCATGGCAGACTTGCTGAACTGCCTGAACCACTGGCCAGAATTCTCTCCTCAGAACATGTAAACATTCTAAAACCTGGAGAAATGCCTGGTGTGCTGGTAGGGGTTAAATAGCTGGAGCTATGAGATTTGGAGAGCAATTGTAGGTACAGATCGTGGCAGATCATTAAGAGGGAGATAAAATGGGAAATGTAGCAAAAGAGAATTAAGTAATTTTCAAATCTGAGTTTTAGTTTTTTAAATATCTTATGTATTCTAGGTACTTTGGGGTACGTTCAATAGGAAGTCAAAAGGGAGAATTATAAAAGGAGTTGATATTTGCCCACAAGTAGTTTACAGTTTAGTTGCAGATGTAAAATATAAGCATTAAGAGAGGGGCGGGGTGGTGGTGTGGAGTGAGGATGTGTGGATTGGGAGGGGGTTGGGGGGAGTGCATGGATTGCAGTGTGGGGGGGTCATGAGTCATGGGTCACAGGGCCGGGGTAATGGCGCGTGCATGGGTGAATACTGCTTGGCTCACTTCCTAGTCCCTGTTTCCCAGTCCATGCACTCCTGAGCGCTCCAGGCTTCCCTTTGGAAATGGGCGTGCTAGGCTGTATACACCAGCTGGACGGTTTCTGGTTCTCTGTGTCTCGATTCCTCAGCATTTGCAACCAGGGCCTCCCTATGTGGTGTAGAAGACCCTCCCAGGTCACTTACACCCTGGAATTGCTCTCTCGGTCATTTTTCTGTCACTTCTCTAGCTGTTCCTTGGAGTAGGGGTGAACTCCGGAACTGTCTTCCATGAGTTGCTTCATAGACACACTTGGAGATGCTTGGAATGCCAACAGAGAGAGCAGATGCCTAGACACAGACATTTGGAGCCCAGCAGATGTCACCTGTGCCCTCGCATGAGATACCAAGCAAGCCAGAAGCCAGTGCTGTGTCCCAGAGGAGCTAAGTGAAGGCCCACAGACACTTAGAGAGGAAACCACTGACATCAGAAGCTGGAAGCAATGGAATCAGGAACAAGGACCAGCAGACACCAGCTACATGCCTTCCAGTGTGACATTCATTGCCCTTTCTTTGGAGTTAAGGAGTTCTAGTTATCCTCAGGGAGTATCTCATATGTGCTTCTCTCTGTACCACATGGCATTGCCATTTTCCTCTTCTGTTCTTTTATGCTGTGGCTCCTGATTCCAAAAGCAATGATGCTCCCAGTGAAGATGATAAAACTGCCAGTGCTGACCATGTGTACCATAGGCATGACTGCTCCTGCCAGGGCCAGGCAAAACACTGAGACCACCAAAGAGAGGCCCGCTCCTGCGTCTTATCAAGTCACGGTGAGGATTGGTTCCCTTTGGCTGCCCACACCCCGGTTTGTGCAGCGTAGAGGGCTGAATTGTTTCCCCGAACCATATGTCTACCTGGAACCTCAGAATCTGAACTTATTGGGAAAGTAAGGATCTTGAGATTGGATCATCTTGGATTTAGGGAGGGTCCTAAATCTAATGACTGTTACCCTTAAAAGAAAAAAGAGAGGCTGGAGAGGTAGACCCAGACGCCTAGTGAGGAAGAACACATGAAGACAGAGGCAGAGACTGGAATGATGAGTCTACAGACGAAGGAATGCCAACGACTGCTGGCAACCACCAGAAGCTAGGAGAGCAGCATGGAAGGGACTCTCCCTCAGAGCCTCCACAAGGAACCAGCCCTGGTTTGGGGCTCCTGGACACCAGAACTGTGAGAAAATAAAATTCTCTTGTCTAAAGTTACCTAGTTTGTGGTAGCCCCAGGAAACAAATGCATGCAGTTAGTTTGAGCTTTCTGCCATCTGAACTGCAAAGCTGTACTCTCTTAGTAGACATCCAGGAAGCAGCTGTTCTGGATTTTACTTTTTTGAGGTCTTTCTCCAAAGTCAGGGGCAGGAGTCCCTTCAACTCTGTGCTGTTGACTTTGGACCTATCTTTCCATTAGAGGAGGACTCGTTTACAGTCCTTAAGCATCCAGATTATTACAGAATATGGTGTGAACTCAATTCGAGATGGCATTTCTGCTACAGGCAAAAGCTCCTTGCAGAACAAAGGCCATACTTCTTTTGTGCCCCTTTCTCTGCTCCATTATACTGGACAAATAGTTAATACTTGAGAACACTTTTTAAATTGAGAATTGATAGTGTAAAGCTGTATAATATTTAAGCACTGCTGGTTTGAAAGAGTGTATGTCCCCTAGAAAAGCCATGTTTTAATCAAAATCCCATTTCATAAAGGCAGAATAATCCCTATTCAATAACATGTTTGAAACTGTAATCAGATCATTTCCCTGGAGATGTGATTTAATCAAGAGTGGTCGTTAAGATGGATTAGATGATGACATGTCTCCACCCATTTGGGTGGGTCTTCAGAAGTTTCTGGAGTCCTGTAAAAAAAAGAAAGATTTTGGAGAATGAAGGAGATTCGGAGAGAGCAGAGAATGCTGCAGCACCACGAAGCAGAGAGCCCATGAGTCAGTGACCTTTGGAGATGAAGAAGAAAAATGCCTCCCGGGGAGCTTCATGAAACAGGAAGCCAGGAGAGAAAGCTAGCAAATGATGCCGTCTTCGCCATGTGCCCTTTGAGCTGAGAAAGAAGCCCTGACTATGTTTGCCATGTGCCTTCTCACTTGAGAAAGAAACCTTGAACTTCATTGGCCTTCTTGAACCAAGGTATCTTTCCCTGGATGGATGCCTTTGATTGGACATGTCTATAGACTTGCTTTAATTGGGACATTGCCTTGACCTTAGAACTGTAAACTAGCAACTTATTAAATTCCCCTTTTAAAAAGCCATTCTGTTTTTGGTATATTGCATTCTGGCAGCTAGCAAACTAGAACACAGTACAAACAGCCTGCCTCCTTATGCCTGCCTCAACAGACAGTGTCTGGATGTGGTTGGCCCTTTATAAATACATACATATTGAATGAGCAGATATTTTAAAGGCTCCCTCTGAAACAAAGCCAATCAGTCTTACCTGTGGAGGGTGTAGGTCCCAGAACATCACAATAGGCCATGATCTCAGAAGAATGATTGTGAAGACTTTTTTTTTTTTGCATGGACAGGCACCGGAAATCGAACCAGGGTCTCTGGCATGGCAAGCAAGAACACTGCCTGCTGAGCCACCGTGGCCTGCCCGATTGTGAAGGTTTTTGATACACAAACAGTTGAATCTTAAAGAGAATGGCTGTTCTCTTCCCTATTAAGATCCTCAAAAAAGTAACATGACATGGCATAAGAGAGAACAGGAAAAGAGAGAAGGAAAACATAGATAATTTTCTACCACTCGTTTCCTTAGTCTGGTCTTGCTGACCTCTGAGCTATTTTTTGCACACTCCAGGAATGTTCCCATCTCAGCACTGCTGCAGTTGCTGTTTCCTGTACTAGAATATACAGACCTTAGATCATTCATATGGCTTGATCCCTGACTTTCAGGCTCAGCTTCACAATTTGGCCTTTCCTGACCACCCTGTATTCTCACACTGAGGTCTTAGTGTTAGGTCCACATGGGCAGAGACCCTGTTTGTTCACTGCTCTGTCTTCAATATCTGCAACATGGTACCTCAATAAATCTCCCCCCACCTGCCCCCCGCGCCCGCATGGGCAGGCTCCAGGAATTGAACCCTGATCTCCAGCATGGCAGGTGAGAATTCTGCCTACTGAGCCACTATTGCACCTTTTTAAATAAACAATTATCTATAAAAAAAAAAAAAGAGAGAGAGAGGCTTATATTGGGAGATACTAGACTAGACAGGAAAAGAGACGCTATTGTTCAATGGTTAAGAGTACGAACTCTGGCATTAGACTGCCAATGTGTATTCTTGCACTCCTATTTACTAGCTGTGTGACGTTGGGCAAGTTACTTAACCTCTCTGTGCCTCGGATTTACTTTTGTAAAAAGTAGATGATGTTAACTAACTGTAGAGGTTCTTGTAAGAATTCAATGAATGAATAAATGTAAAATATTTAGAACAGAACCTAGCAATACCCTCAATAAATAAACTATTATTGTTATTAAGATACTACAATAAAACCAGATTCATGATGTCAATAGTAAATGCTATAGCAGTTTATGAAAAGAAGAGAGCATCTTAGCATTGTGGTTAATAGCCTGGATTTTAAAATCAGAAATCTAGGTTCAACAACAAAAATAACAATTATTAATTATTATAGGCCGAACACTTTATATAAATTTTCATTTAATCCTCAAAATTATTTTTTATGATAGGTACTATTATTGACTGCATTTTAAATTTGAGGAAATTAAGAGAGGGATAGTTGAGCTTCCCAAAGCCCTACATTGCATAGCAGAGATAGGTATGAACCTCAGTTCTCTTGACTTCAAAGCCTATGCCCTAAATTGCTACCTTGCACAGATCCCACACCAGTTAGAGCTGCATGACCTTGGGTAAGACCCTTTCTAAGCTGCCTGGTGTTGGGGGCACAAACCCACAAGCAGACATTTTAACATACGAAGGCATTATAGAAGAAGCATAGGCTGTTCTGGAAATTTAGAGGAGCACACAAAGATAAATGGACAAACATGAATGACAAGATATGAAGTTTGGCTTTGATCCTTAGGGCAAGGGTTTAATGATTCATTACTAAAAGGAGTTGATGTAAAATGACGAGCAAACTCACAGCCCTCCCTCTCTCTATGTGGGACATGACTCCCAGGGGGTTAAACCTTCCTGGCAACATGGGACAAATTCTAGAATGAGCTGGGACTCAGCATCAAGGGATTGAGAAAACCTTCTAGACCAAAATGGGGAGGAGAGAAATGAGACAAAATAAAGTGTCAATGGCTGAGAGATTTCAAACAGAGTCCAGAGGTTAGCCTGGAGATTATTCTTAACACTTTATATAGATATCACCTTTTTAGTTAAGGTATATTGGAGAGGCTGGAGGGAAGTGCCTGAAAATGTAGAGCTGTGTTCCAGTAGCCACGTTTCTTGAAGATGATTGGATAATGATATAATTTTCACAGTGTGACTGTGTGATTGTGAAAACCTTGTGTCTGATGCTCCTTTTATCTATGGTATGGACAGATGAGTAAAAAATATGGATTAAAAATAAATAAATAATAGGGAGAACAAATGTTAAAATAAATTTAGTAGATTGAAATGCTAGTGATCGATGAAAGGGAGTGGTAAGGGGTATAGAAAACAATAGGGGAAACAA
Source organism: Myrmecophaga tridactyla (assembly GCA_004026745.1). Lineage (NCBI taxonomy): Eukaryota > Metazoa > Chordata > Mammalia > Pilosa > Myrmecophagidae > Myrmecophaga > Myrmecophaga tridactyla. Next base: position 15,493 of record PVIY010019896.1, read on the forward strand.
AGGCTAAAATAGGTAGATGGCAATATTAGCTGTCAGTGAGAGGGAGGGGTCAGGAGTATGGTATGTATGTGTTTTTTTCTTTTTTCTTTTTATTTCTTTCTCTGAATTGATAACAAATGTTCTAAGAAATGATCATGGTGATGAATATACAACTATGTGATGATATTGTGAGTTATTGATTACATACCAAGAATGGAATGATCATATGGTAAGAATGTTCATGTTTTGTTATGTTTAAAAAAATTTTTTTTTTATTTAAAAAAAAAGGAGTTGATGTGCTGTTTTGTTCAGGAAGGTTAGTCTGTTGTTTAGAGAGCACATGAGTGAAAACAAGATTAATTGAGAGGTGTGAGATGATGTGGACCTAAGATAGAGTAGTGATAATGTGAGACAAAAGGGAGAGACAGATATGAGAGATGCCATAAAAGAAGACCCAATAGGATTTAATAGTTCATTAGATATTGAGGAAGGAATTGATGATGACTATTCATTAAAAGAAATGTGGCTGTTAAGCTGGAGCACATCTTTAGGCTAAAAGTTTCGTGTATATCCCATGGTGCTTAATTTATTATTCTGTGTATTTACGCATTTAATAAATGGCTGTTGATAATATTCATTTAATAAATTGCTGTTGATTGGTTGGTTCCCTGTCATATAATATTATCTTGCCCTATCTTCATCATACTCATGAAAAACCAAATGTATGTGAAAGTCCTTTGAAATATATAATATAGAGCTCATTATGTTTCAGGTACTTTTCGGGGCACTGTAGGAACGGAAAATAATAATATTGGCCCTACCTTCAAAGATCTTACAGTCTAATAATCCTTACCTAATATTTTAGTTTCATAGCTTTTTTACTATATAATAGAATATTGTTATCATACTTAGATATGAGCATTTAAGTTAAATCATACGTTTTTACCACCAATGACATCAAATTGGTTCTTGGAGGGTGAAAAAAAACAGTACTTTTTCAGGTATACAGTCAGTATACAAAGAGATATACAGTGTATCTGTAGTATTAAAATTTCACTGGGGCACACCATTAGTAGAAAAAAGTCAGAAAGTCTCCTTGGGGTAGGGGTGGGAATGGGATTGCTAATGAAAAATAGGGTGAGCTAAATATACTGCAATTCTTATAGTCATCAAAGACTTTTTAAAGGAGGAGAAATTCCTTAATTCTCTATCCAACTAGTCAAAATTTAAACTTTTGATAATTAAGATTTTTTCATGTGTTTTACATATAGGTATATGTTGTTGGAGGTTATGATGGACAAAACAGACTTAGCAGTGTAGAATGTTACGATTCTTTTTCAAATCGATGGACTGAAGTTGCTCCCCTTAAGGAAGCAGTGAGTTCTCCTGCAGTGACTAGCTGTGTGGGCAAATTGTTTGTGATCGGTGGAGGACCTGATGATAATTCTTGTTCTGATAAGGTAAACCATATTCTCTTAAAGAAATTGTGAGTGTATATGGAAGATGGGTGATACATAAGGATTCTCAAATAGATAGGTAGGTCTCTTAATGGGAGGGGCTTTTTCAATAACGGTTTGGTACTTTGTACTTTTTGGAAAAAAACATTGAATATCTAGTTGCTAAAGTGAGACCCTACTACATCTAACATTTTACTGTAAAAAATTTGATACAGTCTTTTTGAAATGAGACTAATCTCAACATCCCTTGAAATTTTGTACTAAGTAGATTGTATTACTGTAGTCTATGGGATCTAAAAACTATCTGTGCAAAACACAGTTGGACAGTGAATTAGCAAAGGGTGAGACAGAGTAATTAATTATACTCCTGGTTGGGTCATTTTCTACATGTTTAACATATTTGTTAGGAGAGAAAAAGGGAAACTTCTCTAGTATGAATAAATTCTATAGCATAAATATAGAGGCTGGGTCAAAATTGCTGTGATTCATTGAACTCCTGGAACAAAAGAACATATACCAGTGAAACATTGTAAGCCGTGTTCCATAGGAACAAATGACTAATGTCTAATTGGTTTAGCAATAGTTAACAGAATTTTGGCAACCAACCAGTCATACAATTTCTACGTTAAATTTTAAAAGAATATGCTGAAAAGTATTCATTTAGAACTCATTCATTCAGAATTTGTGATAATTCGTAGTATACTGCATTGAGGTTAACTTACGTTCATATGAAGAAAGGACTCCCTAAAAGTGTAAAGAAATTATATGTATATTGAGGTATAGTTATTCTACATAATAAAATTTTTTTTTAAATTTAGACTTAATTTTAGTGGAAATAAGTAAAGCAAATCTGATAGCCGTTCGTCTTGGAATGTAGTATTTCCTACTCTATTCTGCTTCTAGTAATAAACTCGCATTTCTTTTGAGATGTTTCATATTTCAGACATTTCACTATCAGACTAACCTGTCTTAATTCTCTAACTAATGGGGTTTTATTTTAATTGTACATATTTCTGTTAGTTGTCTTTTATTAAGTAAAGTTTCATTTTTGTTTAGAAATTGTATTTAGCTATTCCTGTGCACTGTTAGGTCCAGTCGTATGACCCAGAAGCCAACTCCTGGCTGCTGCGCGCAGCCATCCCCATCGCCAAGAGGTGCATCACAGCCGTGTCCCTCAACAACCTGATCTACGTCGCTGGGGGGCTGACCAAGGCCATCTACTGCTATGACCCAGTCGAGGACTACTGGATGCACGTCCAGAACACCTTCAGCCGACAGGTAACACCAAGCAGAGTGAAAACCAACGTGAAGGGGTGAGGTACCTCGTCATTATTAAGAGACTGGAATTTTATACTAAAGTATGTCATGTATGCTTAAATTAGTTCTTATTTTTTTAACTCCTCACAAAGTATATAGTATTATGCCTGTTTTAAACTCCTTCCAATGAATTGTTTTATTGAAATAATTTAATTTTACCATCCCATGGTAAGGTATCCTTTGCATTTGGACTCTTGGTTGTTTGGGGTTTTTTTTCACTGAAACTTTTTCAAAATCTTCATCCCCTCTCTCTTGCACATTTCAAAAGAGGTGTTCCTTAACTGGTTTCTTTCCTTCTCTGGTTAGATGCCAGGAAACTTGTTGGGTTTTTGTTATAAAGGAAATGGTTGTGCCTGGGAATCCTTTATCCACACACTCCACCTTGACACCTACCCACCCCTCACCCACCCACCCACCCCAAAAAAGGGCTTCCTTCATCGTTTTGAGTCATGGCTCTCCTCTCCTTCCTTTCACCACCCAATTGCTTGAGAGAGACTACACTTGTCCATTGTGATACTCAAGATATGGCTGTGCCCACACCTCTCTGGGGTTGCTGTGCCCTCAGAGGCCACTGTTCATAGGCTCCTCCATCTTCAGATACTCTTATTTTTCTGGAATGATTTCCAGGTCTTACCTCCATCAAATTCTCTTTCCTGAGCTCCAGGAAAGTCACCTTCTTTCCCAAACCTACTCTTTCTGTTTCCAAACAAGCTAGAAACTTAATTTCTTAGATTTTCCTCAGTTTCTTTTAAATTGAACCAATCCAGTATGTTAGTTTTGTGTCCTCAGAGGTTTCCTATTTTCCTCCTTTTTTCTATTCCTACTATTCCTGCTTTTGTACACATCCTTATCAGTTCTTGCCCAAATAAAAACAATAATATTCTAATTTGTCTCCTAACCTCTAATAAATAAGCAAACAAATGAAAGAGTAAAGTAACAGAGAGATCTAATTTTAAAGACACACAAGATACATAAGAGATGTAGCATAGAGTGTAAGAATAGTGAATAGGGTTTGAGTGTAACCCTATTTCTAAAGTAGTTGACCTTGAGGTATTGTCTCTGACTAGGAATATACGTTCTCCTAAGTGATGAAAGGGACATAATAGGACCTTCAGCTTCATGGTACAGAGGGAGTACAATCTATCCCTGCCACATCACATTTAAGTGAAAACTAACCAAATTTTCTTAGTGCTCTGTCTTAGGAAGGGCAGTCTCTGACAGAAGTGAGTTTGCCCCTGTCACCTAAGAGTCCCCGTTAGGGTCCCATTTGCCCATGGTGATGAGTGTTGAGTCTTATTTCTAAATGCTTGAACCTAAGCTGCTCTTTATTGATTTATTATAGTGACTATTTTAAAGTATAATGCATTCTCAGTAAGAATTACTATTCATTTGGAACTTTGCTATAATGTAGAAGATGCCAACAGAGCTTAGGAAGATAATTGACAGCTTATAGCATAATGCCAGGCATACAGTGATTGTGTTTAGCTAAATTATTGAGATAAAGCTAAGAAAAAATAAAAAACAGGACATACAAAAAACATATTTTCTCTAAAAAATGGTGAATAACATTGACCAGAAATTTCAAGGAAAAAACATTTAAGTTGGAAGTTTATTAAATCTGTTATAACAAAGACAAGTTATTGAAGCCCAAATTGAGTATTGTATTTTAAATCTCTTGAAGTGAAAAATGCTGGGATTTCTGAGAATATATATCTTATTTTAAGTGACTTCCTATATACATTATCGCTAGGTAGTATTTGAACCATTAGTATAATTTTCCTATCATTTTAATGCTAATTAATGAAAAGGGATAAATACTACTATAATTTCAAGGTAGAATTTTATGTGAGTCCAAGGTTATTGTTTGTGTGTGTGTGTTTTAAAGAATTCTTTTACATTTTCTTGTACTCACAAACAAAAGACATTCACATGATTTTAGAAAATCCACTGATGGGACCCAACTTGGCACATATTTATAAATACAAGGCTCATTGTTTAAGATATTTGGAATTGAAAAGTATATGAAGTTGACCACAGCATAATGAATCTCAATTTCCAGGGTTCTAGAGATTATTATGTACATAAATCCTGTAAAATTTATTTTACTGGTTTTTTTTTCAGTTATATGGCACTCTTAAATTTCCCTAAAATATGTGGCTCTATAAAAAATAGTGTTCTGTAATTCACAATATGATTGAGAGCTTTATTCACATTTAAGTACCAACTCTGTCACCCATGCCGCAGCTTTAGAAAATTACTGCTTTCCTGTCAAGTTGTTTTTCGGGGTTTTACCACACAGAACTCACTACACTGCAACTATGCTCTAAAATTATAAAAATGTAAAATGTCTTTGATTTTGACCCTAAATGCAGGGGGGGGGAAGGTCACTGTATCAAGAGCTACATCTGACAAATAAATGAAACCACTTTAAATCGTTTTTTTTTTTTAGCTCATGGCTTTTTCAAAATAATGAAGCTAACTTTTCTAACTAATGGATATTTTCATCACAGCAATTATATCTGAGGCCCAAATAATCCCTATTTTAAAAGAACAATGCCTGTATAAAGAGGATAAGGCTCATATGCTATGAAATAGCAGCAGGAAGCAGGCTCTGTGAGTACTTTTCAGACATCCTAAATCAACTCAACTGGAGGCATCACTGACTTTACTTAGTAAGAGTACTCTTGTCTCTAAAGTCAATGAAAGTATTTCTCATTAGCCAAAGGCAAAAACATCTTTAAATTATGCACTAGTATTTTATGTAGATTTTCTAAAATGGAAACAAGTGCAGAATGAATTGTAGCTATAATGTGATCAGTCTGAGGTGCCAGGAAGCATTTTTGCTCTCTACATCAGGCCATTCTTTTCTCTGTATCCTAACTAGGAATTTCTGTACCCCCCAACCCATTTTGAAATATAAATTAACCATGATACTTTAAAACTTATATTGAAATGTTAATTTTTTTCTAGTTAATCAGCTATAAGCTACAGAAATCTCAAAATTAGTGTTTTCATCTGAATGCTTAAAGTTAATACAGATGTTTTTCATAGAAGCATTAGTGCAGATATATATAAAAACCTTCACAGCCAATGATGACTTCTGTTAATGTTAAGAGTGCTAATGCAAAGCATTCTTAATGGCTTTTAAATCATGTTTAACACAGAGTTTTTACAAATCAGTTTAACACAGTTAATGTTAATTACTAATAATATATATTAAAACCCTGACAAGACAATTGCTGTTATCTAATCAATATAATCATTAACTATTGCCTGAAAAACACATAAATGCAGGTAAGACTAAAGTTTGTCACAAAAATAAAAAAAGAAATTGAGTAGATGCATTAATGTTACCCAAAAAGGACATGCAAGCATGTAAAATGTAATTTTTATTTTGTAAAAAACATGTATCAAAAGGCAGTAGACATTCCCAGTGCCTGCCCATGCCAAAAAAAAAAAAAAAACGCAGTGGACTACAAGTCGTTGAAAACCTCTTTAGCATTTATTCCCAAAGACCTTGATCTGTTCAGGGATTGCATCTCAAGCTCTGTCCTGGCCACCTTTGGGAGATAGGGTGAGAAGGGCCCTCCTGGGGCAGTGGAGGCTGCCTCTATGACGCTATAAGCCCCTGCTAATGTCTTCCCACTGCCACTGCTCCCCGCAGGGGATGCTTGCTGCTTCTGAAATCCACGTGTGGACCTTCTCCCTTCTCTTTGCTGGTTCACCATCTTCTGAAATCAACATGTGACTCTTCCTCCCTTCTCTCCAATTGCTGGCTCATCATAGTCTTGTACATTCTGTCTTCTGTACCATCATGCACGTTTTCATCATCAGTTGGTTCCCTGGAATCTCTGGAATTACCTGTTCTTATGTCATCTCTTCTCTGTCTTCACTGTAGTCCTGTGAGGCTGTCTCTTCCACATTGTAGCTGTTCTTAGTTTCTTCATGCAATCTTCCCTCCTCCAGAGTCTCAAATTGACCATTTACATGTTTCCCATAAAAATCCTCATCTTCTTGTTGGCTTCTCCCCTTCTCATTGCAGGTCCTCTCCGTGTTCCGGGGGTACCTTTTTATGAAGTAAGGACAAAATTTGTTCTTTTAATTCATCTCGTGTTTTGGGGTTCAGCCCCTGCAGACCCTGCCCCTCCTCAGCCTACAGCTCCCACTTTTCAACTGGTAATGTTGGCTCAGAAGCATCTCTTTATTGTAGTTGTCTTTGAGGCTAGGAGAATTCCAAAATCAGGTATCAGAAAAGTCTGTGGCATCTTGGGGCTGGCTGCAAGGGATCCTTGGCCCTTCCCAGGGCTGTTCTTTTTAAAATGCTTGGAATGTGAAATGACAAAAGCTGAAAAAAATGTAAGTACTTTTTTTTGCAGTCGTAAAAGAGCCAGCCTATTTCTTTGTCTGTCACTCACCATTTGTTTGCCTCTTGACTTTGCATAATTCCTTATAGCCATATTTTGCTTTTTAACCTTTGTCAGAAACGCCCTTTAGAAAAATTGTGGAGTGTGTTTTAAGTCAGTGATGAAGATTTTCTATCCTTTTTCAGTAGACCAGGTATTTAAAATGGCATTCAAGTTTACAATAGTGAAAAGAAATCTGATTCTAATGTATTGTTAGTATTTTAACTTTTTTTTTTTTTACATGGGCAGGCACTGGGAATCGAACCAGGTCTCCGGCATGGCAGCGAGATGCCTGCTGAGCCACCATGGCCCGCCCAGTATTTTAACTTTTAAGCATACAAAAATGATAATTAAAGGAAATACTTTCTTACGATATTAGGATCATGTTTATTTCGGTCTTTAAAATAACAATAACATTAAAACTTCTATTGTTAAATATGGTATTTAATATTGAAAAAAACTGTTTCTTACTAGTTGTTAGTCTTGAGATTCTCATATAGTAAAATAAGCAAGAACATATAAGTAATTTTCCTCGTATTGATGAAAAATTGTTTTCAAGGAAGCTTGCTTCATTTAATTCTGAACATTATTTTCTGAAATGATGTTAATACTAGATCCTGTAATTACTGATTACTTTAGAGTCATCATCAGAGTAACTAAGATTGAGTAGCATGAACTAGCTAGTACCTGAAAACTATGGTGGTTATTGTTTCTTGTGCTCATTGTGCTTTAGATAAAAAATATTGTAGTTTGGCCAGTAGCTGGTACTATTCATGGATGTTCCGATGGGCAGATGTTTTCATTCATTGATCATCATGGGCCAAGTCATTCTAGGTTATATAAACAGTAACGCGGACATTTTTAAGTACTCACCAGAACTTTTTCAGACCAGAGATTCTCTCTTCCCATTATAAGTCCACCAAGTTTTAATTTTTCCACAAGAGCAAAGTTTATATACAGCAAAATCTGATGATGTATTTCCAGATTTTGATGTAACATACCAAGACTGTGATCAACCAGCATATGAAGTATTTCCAGTATTTTCCAATAGTTATATGGAAGAGGATAATAATATGCAATAACTTCCTGAATTATGATTATATATATAATCATATATATATAATATATAAATGGAAGAATATTTGACCTGCAGCATAACCAGATCATGTAATAGTGAGATAGTTTTTAGTATGTTTTTAAAGTATTTCTTTCTTTGAAAAATCTGTCATCCTTGTAAGAATGTTTGTTTAATATAAGTAATTATATTACCAACAGAGAGGAGTAAATTTTTAAAAGAATTTTGTTGTGTAGAAAGTAAACTGTAAAAGATGTTTGGGGGCAGTCTGACGGTGGCTCAGGGGTAGAATTCTTGCCTGCCATGCCGGAGACCTGGGTCAATTCCTGGTGCCTGCCCATGCAAAAAAATAAAAAGATGTTTGGAACATTTCTGGGTCCCAGCCAAGATCCATGGTAAGAGTGTGCTTTGTTAAATCGGCTGTAACTCTTTTCCCCTTCATTCGTTCAGTTTATGGGTAATCCTGTATAGTGAATAATATTTCTGCCCCATGGTCATGTGATAGCCACTTTCTATAATAACAAATCTGCCTGCAATAAGAAAAGCAAGCCAAGCTCTTCAAAGATGTTTTTGGTTAACCACCATTAGGTTGAAACCCTTTTCTCAGTCCATCACTCCTGCCACTTCCTGCACCTCCTTGCAGGTCATCTGCCCCCACTTGCACCCAGGAAACTGGATTATCCAGCATGCACATGGGTTGGGCAAAAGAGAGCTTGTTTCATGTCTCCTGTTTTGACTGTGTTAAGCAGGTCTTTTTTTATTTTTCAGTTTGCTGCCAAATGCCTTATCTTCAACATTTAATTTTTTTTAATGTATTTGGTTCAACAGGAAAACTGTGGCATGTCTGTATGTAATGGTAAAATATACATCCTGGGTGGAAGACGGGAGAATGGCGAAGCCACAGACACTATTCTCTGTTATGACCCTGCAACCAGCATCATCACGGGGGTGGCGGCCATGCCCAGGCCAGTGTCCTACCACGGCTGCGTGACCATCCACAGGTACAGCGAGAAGGGCTTTAAGCTCTGAGCTGCAGCCGCCCCCAGGGGCCGCCCCCCAGGACAGCTCTGCGGGGGGACTATGTGTGTCTCCTTTGTGCCATCACAAGAAGTTGTCACAGTACTAAGTGCGGTGCCTTTCTCCCCAGATAGCAATCTTACAAACTGTAAATAAAGCCTTTCCTGTAATTGAAGAAAATACAATTTTTTGTTTAAAATGTTTCTTGGATTTTGAGTGTACCTTTGTAAATATTTGTAAAATACCTAAGTGGAATAGGAAATAATGTCTGTCTGCATACCTTTGAGGAATTTGTGAATGTTCTCTTCATTTATGTATGTTCATCTGCAAGACTGTGTGTTCCTTATTTTGTCATATATGTAGAAATAATTGTTGAATCACGTCATGCTTAGAATGCATTCTAAGGGAAAAAGTCATTTTTGAAAGTCTTTGTCACTAAAAATATATCCAAATTAATGGATTTATTAAAGGATTTTTCCTGTAATTGATAAAAATGTAATGATGACCATTTGAGTATCATAAAATACTGAATTGTTATGCCCTCATTCTTCGAAATGCTGTCTTATTAAACAGGTTTTCTGAGGGGAGGAAGATGGGTAGGAGATAAAAAAGCAAATACCCCTAAAAAAGGAGGCTTAAAATTATAGACTATAAGAAAACATATTTAGGCCCTTTGAAGAGAACAATAGCAGTGCTTTAGTAATTTGTTAAACTCTCTCATTGAAAAAGAGCAGTTGTGGCTCTCAAAGTATTTCTGCATCATCTCTAAATCTTCTAAAGAAGCTCTTTCTTAAATCTGGCAGGAGGGTTGAAATCTATTTTACAATATTGTCTTCTGAAAAACAAGGGCAGGTTTTAACCCTCGCCCAGTAGGTTTGTCCTCAGTAGTACGGGGCTTTGGGTGGGGTCCACTGTCTTGTGATCAGTTAAAATTCCTGAGAATTTCTACTGTTGACTTCAGTAGGATAGAACAGGGACCACCCATCTCAGAGGGTCCATTTAAAAACATTTAGCTATCCGAAAAAAGGCTAACAGCAATAGTTCTGGTCTTCAAAATAAATCTTTCATTTCATACCTATCAAGGAAAATACTGATCAGCATTTTCAAATTGCCTTTGTCTAGATTTTTCAACTCCAGCTTATAAAACTTACTGGTTCTCAGAGAGCAATGTAAAAGTGTTTCTAAGGCAAATGGATATGGAAGGAACTACAGTGTACACGATTATTGTGATTCCTGCATGATCCAACACTGTTCACATTTTAGGGATGTTTCTGGTAGCCTGCTGAATTTGACTTCCCAGGCACTATTTTCACCCCACATTATAATCATATACTCCTTGTTATAGGAAGGATGATGCAAATACATGATTATAGTGTCACAGATTTCTGCTAACATCAAGGTAGTAATCAAAATTTCTAACATTGGTAAACTACTTTTTTTTTGGCATCTTCGAATGATACAGAGATTTCAAATAGACTATACAGCAGCAACTTTAATACTTAGCTAGAATCTGAATTCTGTAGAAAACTCAAAAAACTTATGAAGTTTTAGGGAACTTTTATTTTTTAAATCATAATTTGAAAATGACATACATATACCTTTTGTGATAATCAGCAATTCAGGAAATGATTTTCTATCATTTTAGATGGAAGACAGTTATATATATTTGGAATACTTATATTTTCATTTTAGAATAAACATCTACTTCTCTGCTATACTTTTTTTAAATAATAAAACCTATTTAGTTCAGAAATTCTTTATAGTAAACGAGATAATGAATGAGAAAGTGGTTTGTAAATGCTGAGGATTATAGAAGTGATAGTTATTTTCACAAGTGTTTGTAAGATCATGCCCATCCATAAATATAGATTCTTTACATAAACAAGACTTTCTCAAGATAACTTTGTATTCTAGTATTTTTGTCTATTGTAAAAGTATTAACTATTAACTGTATTTTGTTATGCATTCATTTTTAGTATCCATGTGTTTATGGTAATAAATTTGATAGGGAATCCTAAAAACAGAATTTGTTTAAACACAGACCTCATACCAACATTGCTTAATTATTTTTTCTACATAATATTAAACTACATAATTTAAGTAGTTGCAATTTATGTTGAAGGCCACCAGAACTTAGTTTGAATCTTAGGAAATTTGAATAACTTTTTAAAGTAACCCAACTGATATTTTAATTTCCTTTAATTATTAATCTCTCTTACTGATTCTTGAAAAAATAATGGTGTCATACTAATAAAATTAAAAAGTTCACAATATAATTACTGTATCAAGATATACTAACCAAATTGTCTCAGATTATTCATACTGTCATCACATAGTTGGCAGGCTTTCTTCCGATAGGTGAGGCTCATGCGAGCACTGGGTTACTATGTATGTATATGCATATGTGTATATGTAGATAGATTGTGTGGTCATGTACACACTCATGGACGGGCACCCAGATTTTAGCAGTTTGTGATGATCAAAAAAAAGCACCTAAAGTACAAATTAGTTAACCATGTTAAATTCAATTACAGAAGTTTTTCCCTTTGAGCATTTCTAGAATACTTTTTTCTATTTGAAAGTACATAATGAGTATTAGTGTGGTCACTTGTATATAGTAAGAACCTGTATAACACATCTGCTTTTATAAGATTAGAAAACAAATTGGAGGTAGAGATGAGTTTGCTACACCCAGCTGAGATACCTCAATGGGAAAGGAAATTCAAGAGGATGCTTTGTGGATCAACAGAAAAGTTACAGGTTGTGTGTGGTCTTTTTCATGAATTTTTCCATGTTTTCCTGTATAAGGTGGTCTAACTAATTTTTATAACACAACACCTTCCACCTTTTCCTCTAATCCTCCCACAGGTATAAATGGTAGCCTATTGGATCTTCAGTAATCTTTCTTTTTCCTAGGTGACTGAAATATGGGTATTTATTCCATGTAAACCAGGTGTTAAGAAAAAAATTACTTAAATACTCAGGGAGGGTATTAACTTGTCACTTTTTTCCAATTTGGGGTAAAGTGCCATAGCTAAAATCTCTTCAGTTCATGATTCTAAAGTGAATTTAATTTGGTGAAGGGGCTTCAAACATGGTAGTGGTTGAACATTCATTCTTGTATAGTTAGAAAGATGAAAGTGTCTTGTGGACTGATACATTTTCTCTTAGTGACTATGAATTGTTTCTATATCTCTACTGTCAATACCCTTTTGGAAACTCAGGAAGGACAAGGGTTCAGTTATATTACTTTTGTCAATATGCAAACCAGGTGTGTTTTTTTCCCTGTTGTCTGGATATGGCAATAGTTTTTTTTTTTTTAATTGCTGTGAGAACCCATACAAAAAGCAAAAGGTTAAATTGTTTGTGTCTGCCTTTTGTATCTTGAGATTTATATGTGGAAAAGACATGTTCTACTCCAGACTGTATTTTCAAAGGGAGTGCTATTTGTGTTGTGCCACATGTTAAGATAATTCTCCTAAAGGCTTCCTGTGGACTGCCTTTAATTTAGCAAACTCAAGACATCAGTTAACCTCACCGTGATTTTGGCCTTATTAGAATTTGTTCATTATTTTGAAAGCCAAGTTTACATCACCTCACCCCATTATTCTTTTTAGTTAAATAAATTTACTGTACCAGCTAACCAGAAGGGGCAATTTGGTTGACCTTTAAGGCAGTTGGTTTGACCTGCTAGCTATACTTGTTGCCATATCTAATGCTAGGCACCAGAAATTACTTGAGCCAGGAGTGTGAATTGATTACTCCAGAGCATATTTAGGAGAATAAGTCTGTTTTTCAACATGCTTCAGACATTTTGAAATGTTTTTATATGAATGTTTTACATTTGTGTGATTGCCTTAGATATTATTAAATTTACCTAGTGCTAAAGATGATCATCATAAATAATTTAAAAAAACCCAGCGTCATAATAATTTATTTTATATATTGTTCCAAAGAAAAGAATTTCTGTTTTAATGTTCTCAAAATAGCTGCACCTAAATTTGTTTATGAGCCTTAAGTTCCCAAGTGCTATTTTAATGTTTCTTCATTGTAAATAATGATTACCGTGAATATTTCCTATTTGTTTCCTGTAGAGTAAATAAACTTCCCCATCTTAAGCTTTTAAGCTTAAGCTTCTTAAGCTTGGCAGAATGAGAATGTTAAGGAAGGTTGTTGGGAGTTTGGAGTTTATAATTTTTTTATTTGAATTTTTATTTTTTTGATACGAAGGTGCTTTTTAAGATACTCAGATAAACATCTATCTTACTTTGATTAAACTCCTGTTAACTTCATTTACAATATCTACATCTAATGTAAAAAATTACTCATTTTTGTTTCATTCTTATGTACTATCTTTTTTCTTTGTAAGTCTTTCATTTAACTTCTTGAAAAAGCTCTTTCTCTCCCCTTCATTATCACCCCTCCCATTGGTTTTCTTTCTTTGCAAAGTATTTAAATTTTTGTGCAGAGTTTCTGGAGCAAGACAGCGCAATTATAGGCATGGGTAAAATTATCTGTTTTACAACTAGTACACATACATGGTGGCGAAATGTCATTTGCTTTCAGTGAAAGGCTCCAGAGGCTTCACGGTGGAGGCAAAAAAAAAAAAAAAAAAGCTTTGTCTTTCATTGTTCTCAATTCAGTGGTAGCACATTAATACTTATGTTTTGTTTAATATACTTCTTGCATAGTGTAATTTTTTTTAAAGTTGTATGTATCTAATAAAGTGACTTTTAACCATAATTTCTTGACTCTGTATTACATTTTGTTTACCAAAAAAGTGTTGTTCTATTGTACTTTAAATGCTCTGTTGTGTGGAAAAAAGGATGGCAGGGGAGGGAGTATATGTTAATATGTGTGTGTGTTTACTGATATAGTCGTAAAATAAGTAGAAAGATAAACAAGAAACTTAAAATATTGGTGTGTAAAAGGAAAGGAAGAGGCAGCTAACGGCAGATAAAAAGGAAACCACTACTAACTCATATATATATAAAAATATATAAATAAAAATGATTACACATTATCAACATTTTGGGCTAAATCATGTGAAAGTGTTACCTAATAAAGAAAAATTAATTACAAGAAGGTGAGCCATAATAACATTTGCCATCTAGTGTTGTTCTGATTTGGTCCTCAGAAGTACCCTTTAAACAGTTCTGAGGGTAAAGGACTTAAGGAAGTTTATTTCAGGTATCAAAGAGAGGGCATAGTTTTATTTTTTACCAGAGAGGTAATGACTGAATTTACATTAGGAAAAGCAAAATTCTAGAAAAATGTCATAAAAACACATATAACGCTTAGTTTTAGGGTTGTGCCCTCAAAATAAGGTAGCAATGGACTATGGGAAGATGGTGAAATGGAGGCCCGGAGTCCACTGTTAACAGGACCTGCCTGTTAACTGAAACGACGGTTCAGAGACTCTGCAGGCCAGAAGACACAGCACAGCACCCAAGGTAGAGCGAGCGGGCAACCGGCATCCATCCTCTGCTCCTGCCACAGGCACTGGCCAGCTCACTGGTGACAGAAGGTCATGAAAACCCTCTAACCCAGCATCAGGGTGGGCACGGCCAGTCACTGACCACGCTTTGACTATAAGGACCTCACTTCTGGGAGCCTCACTCTGAGGATGGCCATTGCTTCAACCCAACCTAGACAAAGGCCAGGACAGAGAAAACAAAAATGCCACCTCAGGGCTGCAGGCCGCAAGAAAGCTCAGCATGGGGGAACAGTGGACAAAGCTTGCTGCAGCCCTCCTGATACCCTCCCCAGGGTCTTCCCCCTTCCTTGTCCCTGGCCCTATTTCCTTGGGAGAGAAGGACTTGGTAAAGTTTTCTCTGTTGTGACCCTCCTGGAATTTGCCCTCCAGGCAAAAGCAGTTTGAAACAACAAAAGGAGTTTAAGAAACTATAGAGGCCAACAATCTCGGGCAAGGGCTTGCCAAGGTCAAACCCAGAAGAGCGGTGAGTCTCCTGGGAAGCAGAACGGACAACAAGCTCCTGGAAGCAGGGGACTCCAAAACAATGAACAAGCAAAAGCCCAAAAGACAGAATCATTCACACTCACCTTGAGGAGACCTTCCTCAAAGCAAGGCTGAAACTCTTGAAAAAATCAAGAAACAGACATCTTGGGATAAATTCCAGAGTTAACGTTTTTAAATACTAAAATGTACAGTTTGCTACGAAAAAGTACAAGACAAAGATATAGGATATGATGGCCCATCAAAGGGAAGAGGATAAAAATCTGGAAAACATCAGTGAAGTAGACTAAAATGTGGACATACCGAAGCCTTTAAAAAATGATCTTAAAAATTTGTTCAACACATGGTTTGTCCAGAATGATGCCCCGATGAATCCCAGAGTGATTTGATCAGTGAGTGGGAAGTATTTGCAAAGTCCCCTTTGGGGAATGGTGACAACGGGGGAAAACTCAACCTCCCCAAGTTGAATTGTTGATATTCTCACAAGCAGTTTGGACAACCAAAGCTATAGGCTGAGCCCCCAGTCTTGGGGTTTGTTCATATGAAACTCAACCCCACAAAGGATTGGTCAAGCCTACTTAAAATTAGGCCTAAGAGTCACCCCCAAGAGAACCGCTTTTGTTGCCCAGATGTGGCCTCTCTCTCCAGCCAACATACAAGCAAACTCATTACCCTCCCCCTGTCTACGTGGGACATGACTCCCAGGGGTGTGGACCTTCCTGTCAACGTGGGACAGAAATCCTAGAATGAGCTGAGACTCAGCATCAAGGGATTGAGAAAACCTTCTCCACCAAAAGGGGGAAGAGTAAAATGAGACAAAGTGTCAATGGCTGAGAGATTCCAAACAGAGTCCAGAGGTTATTCTTACACATTACGTAGATATCACCTTGTTATCCAAGATATAATGGAGAGGTTGGAGGGAACTGCCTGAAAATGTAGAGCTGTATTCCAGTAGCCACGTTTCTTGAAAATGATTGTATAATGATATAGCTTTCACAATGTGACTGTGTGATTGTGAAAACCTTGTGTCTGATGCTCCTTGTATCTACCTTGTCAACAGATGAGTAGAACATATGGAATAAAAATAAATAATAGGGGGAACAAATGTTAAATTTAGTTTGACATGCTAGTGATCAATGAAAGGGAGGGGTAAGGGGTATAGTATGTATAATTTTTTCTGTTTTCGTTTTATTTTTCTGTTGTCTTTTTATTTCTTTTTCTGAATTGATGCAAATGTTTTAAGAAATGATCATGATGATGAATATGCAAAAAAAATTTGTTCAACACAAACTTAGCAGAATGCTTGGCAGCTCAGTGCTGTGGCAGCTTAAAGTGATGGTGCTTCCAAATCATTCAAACTCTCCCAGCCTGATCTTAATGTATATATAAGTTGTTCCATTTGTGTGAAATTTTGAGAACCTTGGCCCAGGCAAGTCTGTGTATTCGCAGTGGGTCACAATGTACCAATAGACCACTCGCACAACCCCTAGTATAATTTCTACGCTTCCGAACCCTTAGCATGATGCACATCTACCATGCACAGGGAGAGGTTTTGGGCATTTTCCAGGAAATGCATCTCTGCTCTGCTGGCGCCACTCTTATGGCTCTACTTCCACCAACACTTTGCCGCCCAGTTCTTTCATGGGTTTTCCTGCAAAGACAAACTCTTTGCCGGGGTCTGGGTCCGCGAGTTCTCACCTTCTGGTGAAGGAGGCCCTGCAGGGCGTGGGGGCAGAGGGGCGGGGGGAGACTGAGGGGCGCGGGCGGAGAAGGCAGGAGGCTGGGGAGGAGGGGCGCGTCGCTGTCTGCCCCTGGCAGTGAGTACCTTCTTTTTTTTTTTTGAAACATGGTTTCTTTTTTATTATAATATACATAGCATTAATAATGAGATTATATGATACTCCCTTTAATACTCAATCTTTAGATCTCTATTATTTTTTATATAGCAATTCTTTTTACTTTTTTATCATATGGTTTAACATATATACAAAGCAAAGAAATAAAAAGCAATAGTTTTCAAAGCACTCTTCAACAAGTGGTTAAGGACAGATCCCAGAGTTTGTCATGGGCTACCATATGATCCTCTCATATTTTTCCTTCTAGCTGCTCCAGAATATAGGAAGCTAGAGGACTTAAATACTTTTTTATCATCACAATCAACTTTTTTCCTTCTTTTTTTTGTGAAAACTAACATATTTTTTTTAAATAAATTTGAAAGCACAGCACCACATTTAAATTGTAGAACATATTCCAACATATTTCAGACTTGGGTTACAATTTTCCAATTTTAGGTTTTTACTTCTAGCTGCTCTAAAATACTGGAGACTAAAAGAGATATCAATTTAATGATTTAAGCATTCATATTCATTTGTTAAGTCCTATCTTCTATGTATAATTCCACCATCACCTTTGATCTTTCCCTACCTCTCTTTAGGGTTGCTTGGGCTATGGCAATTATAAATTTTTGCTTTTAGAAGGGTCTGTCACTAATATGGGGTAGGAAGATGGAACTATCTGGTGTTCTGGAGAGGTTGGGTTAGGTTTCAGGACTTAACTGGACCAGGGACCCATTTGGAGGTTGTAGGTTTCTGGAAAGCTACTCTAGTGCCTGAAACGCTTGTGGAATCTTATATATTGCCCTAGGTGTTCTTTAGGTTTGGCTAGAATGGTCCTGGTTGGGGGTTGGCAGGTTATGACAGGTAGCAAGGTCTTCCTGAAGCTTGCATAAGGGCGACCTGTGAGAGCCTTTTGTACTTTAAATTTTCTCTTAAAAATTACCACCCTCGCTCTTATTGGAAAACATGGAAAAAATGGGCTTCTCTGCTGTTTATTAACTAGTAGTGGAGACAGCAAATCAGAAGGGTTGGTGTCCCCTCCTCACGTTGGGATGGTCTTGAAGGCTAAGAGGAAGCTTTCCTCATATGTGTATTCTAATGCCATACTTGGCACAGAGGTGCTTACTGAATGTTTTGGTAAATAAAAACACCGATTCTGATTTTTGTGGCTCTACAAGAGCCTGTCTGAAATAGACCTTTATAACAGGACTTTTGAGTCATAGTTCAGTGACATAATAGTCCATACTTCTGTGTTATTACCATGTTGCTAAATAGGAATTAGTCCAAAGAGACATGGCTTTGAGTATTTAGTTACATCTTTTTAGTTAGAGAAAACATGACAAAGAGAGGCATTTTCTCCAAATGGAAGGAGTGAAGAGGATTTTTAAAAATCATATTTAATTGTTTAATACATGTATTAGGGTTCTCCAGAGAAACAGAACTGATAGAAGATAGATAGATAGATAGATAGATAGATAGATAGATAGATAGATAGATAGATAGATAGATAGATGATAGATAGATGGATGGATGGATGATAGGTAGATAGATAGATAGATGGGTAAGTAGATAGAGATATAGGAATTGGTTAAGCAACCATGGCAATCGACAAATCTGAATTCTGAAGGACAGGTTGCAAGTTGTAAACTTGGGAAAGGCGATTCTGAAATTTGGCACATTTGAACTCAGGGCAGGCTGCAAGCTGGAAATTCCAATGAAGGTGAAGTTGTATTCCCCAGGAGAAGCTGGCTGAAGAAAAGGTGGAAATTCTTCTGACTTCTGAAATTCTCAGCTCTGGCTATTAGGCCTCCAACTGATTGGATGAGGAAACTCTTTTCATTGCTGAGGGCAATCTCCTTTATTGGTTGTAGATGCAATCCACTGACTAATGATGTAAATTCATCCATAAAATACCCTCACAGTAACAATCAGGCCAGTGCTTGCTTGACTAAACAACTAGATACCATAACCTAACCAAGTTGACATAAAATTAACCATCACTATACGCACTCCATGGTAGTAAGATTTGAGCAATAAAAAGTAACCCTTCTTCAAGAAACTTTCTAGCATGGTGTGGCAGCCATAGAAATAAACCTGCTTGACCTCCAACTGCAGAGAGCACAACTTACCAAAGGTCCCAGCTGCAGGCTGTGAAGTCCAGCTGTTGTTCCTGCTGTGGCCATGCCTTCATCCGCTGCTCTCGGCCTATGACTCAGCGCATACCAAGGCAGATAGATCTATTCCAGAGAAAAGCAGGATCCTTCTGATGGTGGAGTCTACCTTCAGGACTTCCCTAGTGCTTTACCCAAACTTCATTAGACCTCTTGGCAATCCAGGGTGCTACCGACCAACCTTCTCTCTCTTCTTCACTTGCCTTTTGGGTCTAATGGCCCTCCTAGTCTTCTCTGACTCACTTCCTGTTTTCCCTCACATGGCATTTCCCTATTACAATCCCTGACATCTGTTTTTCTGAGAACACAGGATTGATACACATAGAAACTAAAAAAAAAAAAAAAAAAAAAAAAAAAAAAAAAAAAAAAAAAAAAAAAAAAAAAAAAAAAAAAAAAAAAAAAAAAAAAAAGCCCTTGAGAATCAATGATATAATTTTAAACTTAGCAATGTGGAGTCATCAACTGAATCTGATTTTCTGAAAATCATAGTTGTTATACTTAGAGTTGGCTTTATGGCAACAAAATGCAAAAATAGCCTTTGAAGTCAGCCATGCTAGAATGCTAGTTTTATCATTTAACTGTATGTCCTTGGGCAAGACACTTAACCTCTCTGAGACTCAGTTTCCTCTCTTACCACATAGTCTAATTGTGGTAATTTGAAAGCACTTAGCACAGATTGAGGCAATCGTGTTTAATAAACACTGGTACTTACTAACAGCTTAAGAGATTTCATATGTTATTTTATCCATTTATTTATTTGACAAGCATGCTCCCTCCTGGGGTCCAAACATGAACGTGATGGACAACCTTAAGGAATTTGTAGGCTGATAGGAAGGGCAGACAGGGGATGAGATGATCCTGTATAGTGTGATAAAAGAAGCAACAGGCATTTCAGGTACTGGGAACTATGTAAATGAAATAAAGAATCACCTCTTTATTTTATGTACTTCTTTTCAACTGATGCCTAGCACTGACTGGGTGCTGTGGGATTAGTACATCAAATGAGATAGTCCTTGTCCTAAAGAAGCTCCTATTTCCTCAGGCCACACAGAGCAAACAGGGAAGGAGCAATTCAAGAGGCAGAAACACCACCAACCTGTTTTAGTTTGTTCCATTTTCTTCCTCTCACCCTGCAGCTTCCTCAGACATACCATCCACAGGATTGTTCTTAGCAAATTTGATATTTGACACATAGTCTTGCTCTTTCATTTTGATTTCTGCCATTTTCCTGGTCATTTTGGCATTTAAAATCCCTTCACTTGTGAATAGGACTGAAAGGGGATGCACAGGGACATCTACAATCATAAATAAGTTCTCACTTGAACCATTTCAAAGGCTCGATAGTGGACAAAGAGTCAATAGTCGGGGGGGGGGACTAAAAATGCATGCTATGTGTGCAGAAGCTAAAGGTCCAATTTAAGATTGGGTGATGTTAGTGGCATAAAAACAAGCTCTCTGGTCTGACATAGTATCACATCACACACAGAAATTGATATATCCATGTCCGTCAAATACAGGTTAAAACAGCAGGGCATTTATACACAGAGTTGTTGTCTTCTAATAAAAGTAGACTGGATCCCCTGGACTGTTCTGGGGACAAAATAACTACTTTCATTCTACCCCTTTGCTTAGGAAATATCCAGTTTTGAGTTTCTTGTTTAGTTGGTTGAGGCTTTTAACTAGTAGTTCATGAAAGAAGCTGTAGAGTACAGAAATTAAAATGATCTTTTTAGTCTGGATATTCTCTGCCCTGCTTAGATTTTAAAAGTATAAGCATGAATTGCCAATTCCACTTGATGTAAACAAAACTTTTTATACACAATATATAACTATTTTTTTTCATTTTTAAATTTTTTTAAACATACCAACATACCAACACGAACATTCTTAACATATGAGCATTCCATTCTTGGTATATAATCAATAACTCACAATATCATCACATACTTGTATACTCATCACCATGATCATTTCTTAGTACATTTGCATCAATTCAGAAAAAAAAAAAATAAAAAAAAAAGTCATACATACCATACCCCTTACCCCTCCCTCTCATTGACTGCTAGTATTTCCATCTGCCCAATATATTTTAGCCTTTGTTTCCCCTATTTTTTTTTTTCTATACCCCTTACTGAAAGGAAAGTGAAGGAGCATAGAGGAGGAGAATGCTCAAAAAGAAGGAACGTATAGACTTCAACGGATCAAGGCAAGCTTTATTAGGCAAGCCTTGAAGGATGGCCTGAGGAGCAATCAAGCCTAGAGGACAGACTAAACCAGGAGCCGCACTAAGGGGAGGGAGAGTGGCATATTTATAGAACAGGGCTTCCTGAAATCAACAAAAGAACAATGTCTTTGTAGTTAAATGTCAGGGGTTAAGTGTTTGGTATGTGTCAAGGTCAGGTTCATATGTCAACTTGGCCAGGTGGTGGTAACTGTTTGTCTGGTTGGGCAAGTGCTGGTCTGTCTTTGCTATGAGGACATTTCATAGAATTAAATCATGATTGCGTTGGCTACATCCACAGCTGATTCCATTTGTAATCAGCCAAGCAGAGTGTTGTAGTTAGCTAGCTGCTGGAATGTAACACACCAGACATGGATTGGCTTTTAATAAAAGGGCATTTATTTTGTTAGTTCTTCAGAGCAAAGGCAGCTAACTTTCTACTGAGGTTCTTTCTTACATGGGAAGGCACAGGATGGTCTCTGCTGGCCTTCTCTCCAGGCCTCTGGGTTCCAACAACTTTCCCTGGGGTGATTCCTTTCTGCATCTCCAAAGGTCTGGGCTGAGCTGCAAGTGCTGAGATGAGGTATGCTGAGCTGCTTAGGCTGTGCTACTTTGAGCTCTCTCATTTAAGCACCAGTCAATTAAATCAAACATCATTCATTGCAGCAGACACGCCTCCTACCCAACTGCAGATGTGATCAACAACAGATGAGGTTCATGTACCATTGGCTTATGTCCCTAGCAATTGTTCTAGGCACCTTTATCTGGCCAAGTTGACAACTGAATCTAATACCACAGGGAGTGTCTTCCTTAATCAGTGATGCTTAATCTTATATCTGGAAGCCTTTTAAGGAGGATTCAAAAGAGACAGGCTCTCTTCCTGCTTTGGCTGGCAAGCCTCTCCTGTGGAGTTCATACAGACCCTCTATTGGAATCACCAGTTTCACAGCCTGCCCTACAGATTTTGGTACCAAGAGTGGGGTGCTGCTGCAGTTTGGAAATACCAGTCATGTTGGACCAGTTTTTTTGATGGATAAGGGGAAGATTTTGGAGGAACTGTGAAAAGAATGATGAAGAAGTCCTGGAGTGCTTGAAGAGCCTGCTGGTGTAAATAGAACCACTGCCAGTCTGGACAAAGGGGAACACAAAAGGGAAAATTGGAGTTTGCAGAGTGAGAACCATGGATGCTCAGATCTGAAGCCAAGAAACCTCGGCCAGAAGAGTGGACCCACCTGTGCTGGTTTGAAAGGATGTATGTACCCTAGAAAAGCCATGTTTTAATAAAAATTCCATTTCATAAAGGTAGGATAATCCCTATTCAATACTGTATGTTTAAAACTGTAATCAGATCATCTCCCTGGAGATATGATTTAATCAAAAGTGGTTGTTAAACTGGATTAGGTGACGACATGTCTCCACCCATTTGGGTGGGTCTTATGAAGTTTCTGGAATCCTGTAAAAGAGGAAACATTTTGGAGAATGATGGAGATTCAGAGAGAGCAGAGCAGAACAACATAGCCACGAGAAGCAGAGTCCACCAGCCGGTGACCTTTGGCGATGAAGAAGCTCCCCTCCCGGGGAGCTTCATGAAGCAGGAAGCCAAGAGAGAAAGCTAGTAGATTACACCGTGCTCACCATGTGCCCTTCCAGCTGAGAGAGAAACTGTGACTGTGTCCACCATGCGCCTTCTCACTTGAGAGAGAAACCCTAAACTTCATCGGCCTTCTTGAACCAAGGTATCTTTCTCTGGATGCCTTTGATTGGGCATTTCTATAGACTTGTTTTAATTGGGACATTTTCTTGACCTTAGAACTGCAAACTACCAACTTATTAAATTCCCTTTTTAAAAAACCATTCCGTTTCTGGCATATTGCATTCCAGCAGCCAGCAAACTAGAACACCACCCATATGCACGGAGAGGGTGAGTTTGCCCAGAAGGCAGAAAATGAGTCTCCCACCTCATTGCAGTGGAAGAGTTGTGCCTGCCTCAGGCCTTGGAGAAGATATACATGCTCCTTGGGGACTGGGGAGAGCCTGGCTGCCCCTATATGGAGGGGTTGAACCCCAGAAATGGCAGAGAGCCCAGTCGTGCCCCCAAAGCTTGGAGAAGGTGGGGCTGAGGATAAAGGTGGTCTCCTCAATGTTCCCTAAGGTTGATTCACAAAGAGGTGGGCCACTGCATAGACCCCTGGAAAGGGTGGTACAGCCACTTTCTAAAGCCAAAGGTTAGATGACTTTCAGATTTTGAAATCCAATGGAGTTTGCACTGCAGGTTTTCCAAACTGTTTGGGTCTTGTGACTCCTGTGTTCCTCCCAATTTCTCCCTATGGAAATGAAAACATGTATCCTGTGACTGTCCCTCCTTTGCATATTGGCACCAGATAACTTGTTTTGAGATTCACAGGTCCACAGCTAGAAGGGAATTTTTGCACCCTAATATTGTTTAAGGTGATGCGGGTAGTTGCCAAGTTGACAAGGGGTGGATATGTGGTAGTTAGATTCAGGTGTCAACGTGGCCAGATGAAGGTACCTAGTTCTGTTGCTGTGGACATGAGCCAATAGTATGTGAACTTCATCTGTTGCTCATTACATCAGCAGTCAGCTAAGAGGCGTGCCTGCTGTAATGAATGATGTTTAATTTAATTGGCTGATGCTTAAATGAGAGAGCTTAACATAGCACAGCCCAAGCAGCTCAGCATACCTCATCTTAGCACTCACAGCTCAGCCCTGGCCTTTGGAGATGCAGAAAAGAAATCATCCCAGGGAAAGTTGAGAGGCCTGGAGAGAAGGCCAGCAGAGATCACCCTGTGCCTTCCCACATAAGAAAGAACCTTGGTTGAAAGTCAGTTGCCTTTCCTCTGAAGAACTAATGAAGTAAATCCCCTTTTATTAAAAGCCAATCTGTCTCTGGTGTGTTGCATTCTGGCAGCTAGCAAACTAGAACACCGTCTACCCCTCCTTTTTGCAGTTGAATCCTCCAAATTTTGTAAAGCTTCAATAACAAGTACATATAATGGGACAGCATGGTATCATAAAAATAGCCCCAGACTTGGAACTTTTATAATGGCCAGTGAAAACAGAAAAAAAATTTATACATACCATACCCCTTACCCCTCTCTTTCATTGATCACTAGCATTTCAAACTAAATTTATTTTAACATTTGTTCACCCTATTATTTATTTTTATTCCTTATGTTCTACTCATCTGTTGATGAGGTAGATAAAAGGAGCATCAGACACAAGGTTTTCACAATCACAAAGTCACATTGTGAAAGCGATGTCATTATTCAATCATCATCAAGAAATATGGCTACCGGAACATAGCTCTACATTTTCAGGCAATTCCCTCCAGCCTCTCCATTACATCTTGAGTAACGAGGTGATATCAACTTAATGCATAAGAATAACCTCCAGGATAATCTCTCGACTCTGGAATCTCTCAGCCATTGACACTATCTCATTTCACTCTTCCCCCTTTTGGTCAAGAAGGTTTTCTCAATCCCCTGATGCTGAGTCTCAGCTCATTTTGGCTTTTTTCTCAATCCTTGATGCTGAGTCTCAGCTCATTCCAGGATTTCTGTCCCACGTTGCCAGGAAGGTCCACACCCCTGGGAGTCATGTCACACGTAGTCAGGGGAAGGGTGGTGAGTTTGCTTGTTGTGTTGGCTGGAAAGAGAGACCACATCTGAGCAACAAAAGAGGCTCTTTTGGGGGTGACTCTTGGGCCTAATTTTAAGTAGGCTTGACCTATCCTTTGTGGGGTTGTTTCATATGAACAAAGCCCAAGACTGGGGGTTCAGCCTATAGCTTTGATTGTCTGCCCTGCTTTTGAGAATATCAAGAATTCAACGTGGGGGAGTTGAATTTTCCCTCTTTCTCACCATTCCCCAAAGGGGACTTTGCAAATACTTTTTTATTCACTGTTCAAATCACTCTGGGATTCATCAAGACATCACTCTGGGCAAACCAACAAAATTTCATGTCTTACCCAAGGTTCCATGTACTTATGGTGTTGAACCAAGCTATCTACATAAGTTATATTAGGAAATGCACTAGTCAAAATATAAATTTTCTACCAAATAAACATTTTTTGCTTTAGTCCCACATGTAAGGTAAAATTTTAAAATATTAATTGCCATCTATTTTCAGCACCCTGCAGTAATGACATTCATTTGTTCTTCCTCATGCAAAAACATTTTTTAAATTTGTACATTTAGTCACTATCATTATACACTCTGGGCATTCCTAGATTATACCATCTCAGTCTTTATCATCTATCTTTCTTTCTGATTTCATTTGTGCCCCCAGCCCTCCTCCCTCTATCATTCTCATATTCAGCTTAATTTTAACATAATTGTATCACAGTTAGGTAGTATTGCGCTGTCCATTTCTGAGTTTTTACATTCAGTCCTGTTGCACAATCTGTATTCCTTCAGCTCCAATTACCCAATATCTTACCCCATTTCTATCTTGTGATGGTCTCTGTTACCAATGAAATTCTCCAAGTTTATTCACTAATGTCAGTTCATATCAGTGAGACCATACAGTATTTGTCCTTTTGTTTCTAGCAAATCTCACTCAGCATAATGTCCTTAAGGTCCATCCATGTTGTTACATACTTCGTAACGTTATTCTGTCTTACGGCTGCATAATATTCCATCGTGTGTATATACCACAGTTTGTTTAGCCACTCATCTGTTGATGGACATTTTTGCTGTTTCTATCTCTTCACAATTGTAAATAATGCTGCTATAAACATTGGTGTGCAAATGTCCGTTTGTGTCCTTGCCCTTATGTCCTCTGAATAGATACTTAGCAATGGTATTGCCAGATCATATGGCGATTCTATATTTAGCTTTTTGAGGAACTGCCAAACTGCCTTCCACAGTGGTTGTACCATTTGACATTCCCACCAACAGTGGATAAGTGTGCCTCTTTCTCCACATCCTCTCCAGCACTTGTTATTTTCTGTTTTATTGATAATGGCCATTCTGGTGGGTATGAGGTGATATCTCATTGTGGTTTTGATTTTCATTTCTCTAGTAGCCAGGGAAGTTAAGCATCTCTTCATGTGCTTTTAGGCCATTTGCATTTCCTCTTCTGAGAAGTGTCTGTTCAAGTCATTTGCCCATTTTATAATTGGGTTGTCTGTCTTTTCATTGTTGAGTTGAACAATCTCTTTATATATTCTGGATACTAGACCTTTATCACATATATTGTTTCCAAATATTGTCTCCCATTGTGTAGGCTGTCTTTTTACTTTCTTGATGAAGTTCTTTGATGCGCAAAAGTGTCTAATTTTGAGGAATTCCCGTTTCTTTCTTTCTTTCTTTGGGTGTAAGGTCTAGGAAACTGCCTCCTAGTATGATTTATAAGATATTTCCCTACATTGTCTTCTAACAGTTTTATGGTCTTAGATCTAATGTTTAGGTCTTTGATCCATTTTGAGTTAATTTTTGCATAGGGAGTGAGATATGGGTCCTCTTTCATTCTTTTGCATATGGATATCCAGTTCTCTAGGCACCATTTATTGAAGAGACTGTTGTGTCCCAGGTGAGCTGGCTTGACTGCCTAATCAAAGATCAATTGTCCATAGATGAGAGGGTCTATATCTGAACACTCTATTCAATTCCATTGGTCAATGTATCTATCTTAATGCCAGTACCATGCTGTTTTGACCACTGTAGCTTCATAGTACTCCTTAAAGTCAGGTAGCATGAGACCTCCAACTTCACTTTTTTTCTCAGGGTACTTTTAGCTATTCTGGGCACCCTGCCCTTCCAGATAAATTTGGTGATTGGTTTTTCTATTTCTGAAAAGTAAGTTGTTGGGATTTTGATTGGTATTGCATTGAATCTGTAAATCAATTTAGGTAGAATTGACATCTTAATTATATTTAATCTTTCAATCCATGAACACGGTATGTCCTTCCATCTATTTAGGTCTTCTGTGATTTCTTTTAACAATTTCTTGTAGTTTTCTTTGTACAGGTCTTTTGTCTCTTTAGTCAAATTTATTCCTAAATATTTTAATCTTTTGGTTGCAATTGTAAATGGAATTCTTTTCTTGATTCCCCCTCAGATTGTTCATTACTAGTGTATAGAAATACTACAGATTTTTGAGTGTTGATCTTGTAACCTGCCACTTTGTTGTACTCATTTATTACCTCTAGTAATTTTGCTGTGGATTTTTCGGGGTTTTGACATGTACTATCATATCACCTCCAAACAGTGAGAGTTTTACTTCTTCCTTTCCAATTCTGATACCTTGTATTTCTTTTTCTGGTCTAATTGCTCTGGCTAGAACTTCCAACACAATGTTGAATAGCAGTGGTGATAGTGGACATCCTTGTGTTGTTCCTGATCTTAGGGGGAAAGTTTTCAGTTTTTCCCCATTGAGGATGATGTTAGTTAGCTGTGGGGTTTCATATATTCCCTTTATCATTTTGAGGAAGTTCCCTTGTATTCCTGTCCTTTGAAGTGTTTTCAATAGGAAAGGATGTTGAATTTTGTCAAATGCCTTTCCTGCATCAATCGAGATGATCATGTGGTTTTTCTGCTTTGATTTGTTGATACGGTGTATTACATTAATTGATTTTCTTATGTTGAACCATCCTTGCATACCTGGGATGAATCCTACTTGGTCATGATGTAAAATTCTTTTAATGTGTTGCTTGATTCGATTTGCCAGAATTTTGTTGAGGATTTTTGCATCTATATTCATTAGAGAGATTGGTCTGTAGGTTTCTTTTTTTGTAATATCTTTGTCTAGCTTTGGTATGAGGGTGATGTTAGCTTCATAGAATGAATAAGGTAGCTTTCCTTCCTCTCCAATTTTTTTGAGGAGTTTGAGCAGGATTGGTACTAATTCTTTCTGGAATGCTTGGTAGAATTCACCTGTGATGCCATCTGGTCCTGGACTTTTCTTTTTGGGGAGCTTCTTAATGAGTGATTCAGTTTCTTTACTTGTGATTGGTTTGTTGAGGTCGTCTATTTCTTCTTGCATCAAAGTTGATTGTTCATGCCTTTCTAGAAAGTTGTCCATTTCATCTACATTGTCGTATTTATTAGCATAAAGTTGTTCATAGTATCCTGTCATTACTTCCTTTATTTCTGTGGGGTCAGTGGTTATGTCTCCTCTTCCATTTCTGATCTTATTTATTTGCATCCTCTCTCTTCTTCTTTTTGTCAATCTTGATAAGGATCAATCAGTCTTATTGATTTTCTCATAGAACCAGCTTCTGGTTTTGTTGATTTTCTCAATGTTTTCATATTCTCAATTTCATTTATTTCCACTCTAATCTTCATTATTTCTTTCCTTTTGTTTGCTTTGGGATTAGTTTGCTGTTCTTTCTCTACTTCTTCCAAGCGGACAGTTAATTCTTCGATTTTTGCCCTTTCTTCTTTTTGATATAGATATTTAGGACTATAAATTTCCCTCTTACTACTGCCTTTGCTGCATCCCATAAGTTTTGATATGTTGTCTTTTCATTTTCATTTGCCTCGAGATACTTACTGATTTCTCTTGTAATTTATTCTTTGCCCCACTGGTTGTTGAAGAGTTTGTTGTTGAGCCTCCACATATTTGTGAATTTTCTGGCACTCTGCCTATTATTGATTTCCAACTTCATTCCTTTATGATCTGAGAAAGTGTTTTTGCATGATTTCAATCTTTTAATATTTATTGAGACTTGCTTCGTGACCCAGCATATGGTCTATCCTGGAGAATGAGCCATGAGCACTTGAGAAAAAGGTGTATCCTGCTGTTGTGGGGTGTAACATTCTATAAATGTCTGTTATGTGTAGCTCACTTATTGTATTATTCAAATTCTGTTTCTTTATTGATCCTCTGTCTAAATGTTCTGTCCATTGATGAGAGTGTGGAATTGAAGTCTCCAACTATTATGGTAGATGTGTCTATTTCTCTTTTCAGTGTTTGTCTCATGTATTTTGAGCATTCTGGCTTGGTGCACAAATATTTATGATTGTTATGTCTTCTTGTCAAATTGTTCCTTTTATCAATACATAGTGTCCTTCTTTGTCTCTTTTCACT
>PVIY010019897.1:0-45034 GCA_004026745.1 Myrmecophaga tridactyla
GTGGTATGTGTCCAGAGTGGGAGGAGCTGGGGTTGGGAGGTGGCTTGCAGATTTCTGGTATACCTCACTATTTCCTCCCCAATTTACATCTCTATCGTAAATCTGTGTGTCTCTTTCCTCTTTATCTCGTACATTCCTGATGTCAGAAATCTGAGAGACTAATATAGGGAAGGTGAACTAAAGTAAAGAGCAAAAATAACAAAAATTTATGTTCAAAGTTAACAATAAGAAGAAAGAGTTCAAGACCATATAATCTGTTTAGGTTTAAGCTTTACGAGGCTCCCTCCCTCCTATTTTGCCCTTCGGATTGAGAAGCCCACTAGTACAATTATTTAACTAAAGAACTAGCAAGGGAAACATAGAATCTAGACTTTAGGCTTTGTCTTTACACTCCATAACTTTGCTTTTGGGGGTCTCCAGTTCACTCTTCCCAGTATATGAAGGTATAGCTTTGCTGTCAGTCATTCCGGCATGATGCCTGAAGTGGACTGTGTAGCGGTTAAGAATGTGGCTCTCAAATCAGGTCCTGGGTGTGATTTGTGATTCTGTCACTAGCTTTGTGAACTTGTTTATTCTAGAATTAACCATTCTAGATTGTTTTCTCAAATTAATAATAATACCAACTTCATGAGGTTATAGTGCTGTTTGACAAAAGTAGTATTTATAAGGACTAGCAGCAGTGCCTAGGATATCGTAATTACTCATCAGTTATTATTAATCATTGTGAAAAATACCATATAAATGAAAATTTACTCTATAAATGCAACGTTTTTATCTTGAGTAGACAATTCTGAAGATTCATATAATATTCCTAGAAGTAAATGTGTATATTTTCCATAGTTGAGAGACAGACCATAAACTTAGTGATTTAATTGGAAATGATTTAACTGCTAATGGTTGAATTTCAGCCTGATGTTGGGGGGAAAAAAGACTGTATTATGAAAGCATTCATTCTTTCATTGAGCATGAATGAATGAATGAATGAATGAAGACCTACAATGTGCCATGCCCTGTGCAAGACAATAGGGAAATCAAAAGTTGAATGATGTTTAGTCTCTGACAATAAGGAGTAGAGAAGGGAAAAATAAATTAATTAATTCAACACATTTTGCAACAAGAGGATCGCAGGAGTGAAGAAGGGAGTTGTCAATTCAATGTGAACATGTTATGAAAACTTTCATAAAGAAATAAATAATGAGGAAAGGAGACCTTCCAGTCCCTTCCAAATTTTAACAGATAGTTGCTGTTGGGCCGAGTCAGGGGGAAACTCCATGGTTAAGGGTGACATTGGGGAGGAGAGTCCTAGAAACCTAGACAAGCCAGGGGGCACTTGAACTAGATAGTTCTTGGATTCATTTCGAGGCCAGAGAGGCAAGGTGGTCATTGGGAGGATCCAAAGTCATGACCAGGAATGTGAGGACATGGTCAAGTTCAAGGCAAGGCCAAGGTCTTTGGAAAACAATCATCGGAGTTGGTGATCTTGCCAGGATAGACTAGAGAAGGTTTTTATCCAGAGTTAGCTGGATTTTCAGGCTTGTTCAGTCAATGAGCCTCTTTGGTTGTGCCCAATGCCAACCTTGGGGTAATATGAATTTATTTCATGGATCCTTGCCAAATTGAACAGATGCCACCTAATTTGCCAGCTCAAAAATCTTTCTGTGTTCTCATTCTTTGTGTGTGTGTGTGATGAAAAAAAAACAGCATAAAGCACTTTTATTGCAATATTTAAACTTGAACTCATATTGGTGTGGGAGATGGAAGAGTGGGGAAGGGAGCAGCAACAATTTCTCTCACAAATCACTACACAGGTCAGCAAAGGGGTGAGAAGGGGACGGAAGAGTCAGCAAACTTTGAGATCAGCAGTGGGGGCTAAGCCTCATAAAAACAGGAGATGCTGAAGCTGCAATGAGCCCCCTCATTTTCTTAACAGAACACTCGAGAATTTGTCAGATGGTTGCGCTTTCATTGGGTTAAGTGTTTGACAGTATGTCCTAAAGTTTAAAAGCCTGCCTGAAAAAGAGACCGATTTCCATTGAAACATATTTAAGCAACAATTATATGATTTATTTTTAGCAACAATTATATGATTTATTTTTATTTGGTGAACTGTGTCTATTTCAGTTTGCTAAAGCTGCCAGAATGCATTATACCAGAAATGGGTTGGCTTTTTCAATGAGGATTTATTAGTTCACAAATTTACAGTTTTAAGTCCATGAAAATGTCCAAATTAAGGCATCAAGAGTAAGTGCATTCTCTGAGGAAAGGTGCTGGCATCTGGTATTCCTGCCACCTGGGAAAGCACATGGCGATGTTTGCTGGCCCTTCTCTCCTGATTCTGGTTTCAATGGCTGTCTCCAAAATGTCTCTGTACATTTTTTTTATCTATGCGCATCTATGGGTCTTCTTTTAGTGTCTCCAGAGTGAACTCTGGACTTCATCTCTTAGCCTCGCTGAGCTCTCAGTTTCATTTGCTTTTATCTCTCTTATGAAGTAGGCAATTAAGACCTACTTTGAAGGGCTGAGTCACATCGCCATGGAAACAACCTAATTAAAAGGTCCCACCCTCAATAGCTCCATACCCGTAAGTATGGATTAAAAGAACATAGTCTTTTCTGAGGTACATATCAGATTCAAACCAGCAGTGTCCTACAGAAATTTTGTGTACTGGGTAGACATAAAATTATGTTATCTTGTTTAAGGGTTTATTGAAGGATTCCAGGCAAAGTTGATCAAACTGTAATGATTCACTGCTAAAGGTAGCCCTTCTCCAAAGAAAGAGTTGCTTGTTGTCCCAGCTACTGGATTAATGGGCCATATTTAAAATTTAAAAGTATGTCCAGGACTGGCATTTTTCACCAGGTGCATGCCAGAGCAGTGGCCCACTTGGCAAAAAACCCATCTGTCTCGCCTTCCTGTTGTGCTATTAATTTGCTTTCCGTGGATCAATGACTGTAAAGCATGGTAAGATTTCTGGCCATATCAGGAATGATTTATCATTCTCTACACGGATGGCCAGCTTGCTGGCAAGGCAGCAGCACTTCTGTAACTTTGCCAAAGTTCATAACTGGGGAGAGATAATTAAACCCCAACCTGGAGCTCAGAAGTCTTTGAAAGCTTTCCTTAAGGTTACCTTTTGCTTCAGGATTTGAGGCTGGATTCAAAGGTCATCCTCTGAAAAGTGAGAAATTATCCAAACCAGCCACATTTAAAATAATACCACTAATAAAGGAAAAAAAATAAATAATACCACTAATAACAACCCGACTCTGACAGCTATCTTATCATTAATTCAAAGAACACTTTCTGTCTCTCTTCACATCCCTTCAATAAATTATGTTTGTCCCTAGACAAAGATATCCTCTGTAACCCTGCCAAAGCTTTACCTTAATAGAAGAACACAGATGGGTATTAATTGCTGCCATAAGAGAATTTAGCCTTCCTGGATATGAGGAAATTAGTGTTTTGTGGTTTAGGTCTTTCCGGGAATCCACAGTCAGGCTTAATACAGAGCAGGAAAGAACCTTGCTAGCATACTAAGGATAGTCTTAAAGTTATACACTCTCAATTTTCTCCCCTTGGTGAGGAAGCTGAGGGAGAATGACTGAGGCCAGCCCAGTCTGTTTAAATCCCCATGACCTGACAGATGAAAGCAAGTAGTATGGGGATGGGGAGTGGAAGGGACTGTGCGGTATTCAGTGTGGTTGAATAGGAATCTGAAATGAGGCGAAGGATATAAGCGATTGCCATGAATGGCATGTGAGAGGATGTTATGGGAAAATCGGGATACACTGTTGTGAGTTACCTGCCTTCCTTTGCTCTCTGTGGAGCAAGGGATAGGTATGGGATGGGTTTCCTTTGACTCCCTGGGTTCATTTGGCTTTACATATACTGATATATTCTGTTTCCAAGGAGAAAGGCAGAATTCCATGCTTGTTCATCCAGCCATCTCCTTTCTGGTGAATTAAGAATTGGAGTGAGCTTTGCTGTTCTTGGAACCCCACTACATCTTCTCAATCTTGGTTTACTGGATCTTGGCACTGGGTTATGGGACAGAAGCTAGGATCTCTGTGGCCAGCAGAGAATGGTGAAACTTTTTATGGAGGCACATGGAAGTGGGGTGTTGGAATGCTGGCCATGAGGCCAGTGACTTTTGTTATTTAGAAGTGGTCCTCCTAATAGAGGTCCTCAGGTTGTTGGCATGAGTGGGAGGTGTTAGTGACAGGAGAGGAGTCTTATGTAAGCTATCACTTTAAGGTTCTTTATGCCTAGTGGCATGTTCTTTGGTTTGCAGTTCTTCTTGAGCTGGTTGGTACCTCATCTTGGTACAGACTGGCAACTAATTATTATGGAAGGGAACATTCTGGGAGGAGAGATGTAGTGAGTTATCTTCAAATGCCATGGTAAGTATGTCAACCTTTGACAGTAGGAATTTTCTCTCAGCAGCCGTAGAAATGGAGGGTGTCTGAACCCAGATTCTGTACTCTATCAGGTGGTGGTCTATTGAGGGTGAGAAATGGGAAGGCAGATGAAATTTTAGGGGATCTTTGAGTATCACCCTATGTCCTAGTTTGCTAGCTGCTGGAATGCAACATACCTGAAATGGAATTGCTTTTAAAAAGGAGAGTTTAATAAGTTGCTAGTTTATAGTTCTAAGGCTGAGAAAATGTCCCAATTAAAACAAGTCTATAGAAATGTCCAATCAAAGCATCTAGGGAAAGATACCTTGATTCAAGAAGGCCGATGAAGTTCAGGGCTTCTTTCTCAAGTGGAAGACACATGGCAAACACAATCACAGTTCCTCTCTCATCTGGAAGGGCACATGGTGAACACGGCATCATCTGCTAGCTTCTTCTCCTGGCTTCCTATTTCATGAAGCTACCTGGGAGGCATTTTTCTTCTTCATCTCTGAAGGTCACTGGCTGGTGGACTCTGCTTCTTGTGGCTATGTCGTTCTGCTCTGCTCTCTGAATCGCCTTCATTCTCCAAAATGTTTCCTCTTTTATAGGACTCCAGAAACTTATCAAGACCCAGCCAAATGGGTGGAGACATGTCGTCACCTAATCCAGCTTAACAATCACTCTTGATTAAATCACATATCCAGGGAGATGATCCCATTACAGATTCAAACATACAGTATTGAATAGGGATTATTCTGCCATTAAAAAAAGGGATTTTGATTAAAACATGGCTTTTCTAGGGGACATACATCCTTTCAAACCAGCACACCCTACAAACATAAAAAAGGATAAACAAAGATTGTGTGGTTGGTTCTTCCATGAAGTGTGATAATTTCCTTGATCAAAGAAGCAATATCTCATGCACATTGTAGGGGAGGGCAATGGTGGAGAGGGAACATATCCATTTTTTAAGGATGAACATCCAACTAGGATACTGTCCTGGTATTTGGGGATGGGGAAGCAATCTGAAATGAAATTCATGGCCAGAAAGAATATGTTCATTTAGATTTAGTTTTGGGAAAGGATATATCAGATCCTTACATCACCTTGGCTTATTCCTCACTTCCAGAGTCTCTGGTGATTATGTTAAAGTTTTGAATGGACTCTTGCCAGGGTCATTTCTGCATAGAGTTTTTCTATGACCCAGAGCAAATCATTCTATTAGGTTAGGGGCCTTTGAAATCCTTGATCCTGAGGCCTCCTGTACATAGTTCTGGAGCTCTAGTTGAAGCTACTGCATCATCTACTGAAAACTGAAGCTGGATGGCTAAAGAGCTTTTATGCCAACAATGTCCCAGGGCCT
This sequence comes from Myrmecophaga tridactyla, assembly GCA_004026745.1. NCBI lineage: Eukaryota > Metazoa > Chordata > Mammalia > Pilosa > Myrmecophagidae > Myrmecophaga > Myrmecophaga tridactyla. The sequence continues at coordinate 5,761 of PVIY010019897.1, forward strand.
GATGGTCTCTGATGGTTCTCTATTTTAGACTGACTTTTCTGCCCAATGGTTTTGGCTGTTTGGAACCTACCAATAGGACAGAAAAATCACTGAAGGGTGGAAGTCTCAGATAGAAGATAACTAGTGGGTAAAGACTGGGTAGGCTCAGAGCAGGGAAGAGAGGAAGTGTTTTCAGTGGATTGAAAGTTGATCCTACAAATCCTTGATCTTTTCTGAAATTGTTAGAGTAGAGAAGTAGAGGATGAATTGTTAAATTCATCCTAACCACTGAACTTCTCAATCCATTCACTATCCTTGCTCATCCTATGCAGCCTCCCTTTTCAGAATACTTAATGTCTTGTCTGGAATCATGCTGGGGTCAGAGCTGAATAGGGAGAAGTCAGGGATTCCACCCTAGGCTCTCAAGGACCTGTTTCTTGGTCTGAACCCATAGCAGTTCCATTGTTGTCAAAGACCACTCAGATCAGGGAGTTATGTAATGCCAGGATTTTATGAAAAGGTGAGATGGTCATCCATGTCCTGAGGTTCTCAAGAACCATCACAATCACTTGGGAAGCTTTGAAATTATAGAACTCCAAGCCTCTAGAATTTTAATTATAAAAATAAGTAAATTGACCTTCCTCTGGTGGTTCTGATTTTCAGCTGGGTTTAGGAACCAATAATATGGAGTAATTTTGGATGCAGAATGTTGAGCAAACTTGTGTCCTTGCTAAACTGGTCAAGGTTATAGATGCCCTGGAGATTCAGCTTCAAGTAGGTCAGGGTAACTAAAAAGTCAGAGGATGATTAAATTGAGGCTTCTGTCATTTTGATACAGACTGAAGTTCACATTATTCTTGGTATTTATGGAAGCCCTTGTTTTCTAGCATATATTCAGGCAATGAGAACTTGACCTTGAGATTCATCAGAGCACATCCTCTGCTTCATAGTCTGATGATGTATTCTAGTCTGCATTATGTTTGTTTGCTATTCCAGTGCTGGGTGAAGAAGTTATGATAGTGGTAGAGTTAGTGAAGTGTAGAATAAAGTTTTCCTAGGCCATGCTGTCAATAGAGTCTGAGGACCTAAGGGAAATGTGGAAAATGCGTAATAGCTATCATCAGCTGTTGGCATTGTTCTCATATTCTGCTCCATGCAGATGATCTTTTGGATCACTCTTTTCCCATTGTGGGAGGGGAGGTATTGGTTGTGTCTTCTGTCTAGGGAGAAAAATTGGTCAAATAAATTACTGGATTGCTGAGTCAGGGCTTGGTCCCCCAAACTGCCTGATGTTTGAAGAGTCTATCCTGCCATTCTTAATTTCATAGAAATATATTGTCATTTATAGCTTGAGGTTAGAATTCAACCAAGTACAGGAAGTCCTTAACTAGCTTCCTTTCTATTAACTAGGCAGGTGGGATCAAACAATTTGGAGATTGAAAAAAGTGAACTATGAGTTCATCAAGGCATGAGAAATAATGGTGATAGTGGAGATGTTGGTGATGAAGGTGATGGTGTTGATTTTGGTAACACTCTTGATGGTCATGATATAGGAATAGTCTTTGTAATCTAGGCAAATGCCTGATCTGGCAGCTATTGCCTGGGGCTGGCTTTTTTAGTTAATCTTTTTAAAATATTGGGTGGGTGAGTCAGCTAATTTTGAAAGACTAAGGACAGGGTGGACAATATATATATCAAAATTTAAAAAATTAAATAGTTCCATTTTGACTCACACTATAATTTCAGTGGCATTAAATCTTTATTTCTGAATGATCTTTCATTGTCAGTAATGGAATATTTTAGCGCAAGTTTTTCTGCCCTCTTGTCTTCATAACATATAGTTACTTTGTAAAGGAATTCCTAAAGGATTATTGGAATTTGTATACGTGAATACTTATAAAATTTCTATCTGTCATCAAATGAGATTTTCTTAACTGAGATTTCTAAGTGAAATACACTTTACCATCCCCGAAGTTATATTGCTCATGAGGAATGATATTTAAAAACATCGAAAGACAAATTACTGGGCTTTTGACAGATTACTTATCAGCTAGGAAATGAAAATAAATGGTAAAAATGTGATAATGATATTCTAGAAGTTAAAATGACAAAAATAACATTTTGCAGCTTTATGAAAATGTTTCTCTGAGGAATTTAAAGTGCTAGAGATAAGATATTAGAAAAAACAGGAGCTTGCAGAAAAGAATCATTTCATTTAAAGTCAGTTAAGGTATAAGTCACTTATACTTAAGGTTTTTCTCTTTTTCTCAAAAGAGAAAACTATTCAATAAATCTATAAACCACCTAGCTCAAGAATTAAAATTATTTTTATTTTCCTGTGACCCTTTTTGGTAGGTGACAATCATTATTGTCATCACCATGCTAGTATTATTTGTTGAGCAATATTATATGTTTGGACATTTTATATATTTGATGCCTTCTGATGGTCACAACAGCTCTATGCGGTATGTGTAATTGTCTCCATTTTATAAAGAAACTGAGGCTCAGATTTTAAGCAACTCATCCAAGGACACACAGCCAAAAAGTAGTGAAGAGAGGAATGAACCCTGGGTCTAAGAGACATTTGTCCATAAACGTATATAATTTTTACAGAGTATCTGAATTCTATTTTTTTCACTTATTTCACAGATATTTTCAATGTTTGTTCTACATTCTTAATCAAGCTGACATCTGAAAATCCACTGTGAACCTTCACTGGGATACACTGCCCTCTTGTGGAGTTCTATTCATAAAGCTTTCTGCTCTTTATGCCCCCCAGAAAGAAAAGGTGTTTCCTATTGCATAATTATTGATTATTAAGATTTTGATCTTAAATGTGATACAATAGAAAAAGTCTTTATGCCCTCTACCTCCTTTAGTGAAGAGAGATATGATTATTTCCATTTTGGGGGTGGAAAATAAATTCCAGAGAAGTTCAGAAATGCACACCATGAAATAAGATAAGAATTAAGTGCTCTGAGTATTGAAATCAACATGACTACATAGCTTCCTGAAGTAATAGGATATTTCAAGCATCTCCCCTCAAATTATATTTAAAGGCTTGAGGATATGTCATATTATGTTATGACCAGAACTGAAAGATAAAGTAGACTCTCCTGAGATCCATAACTAACTTAGAAATATATTTAAAACACAGGAAATTGCAGCAGATCAGGATTTATTTTCCTCTAAGCTCATGTTAATTTCTTAGTTTTTAGCGTTTTCCTAATGGATACGTTTTACTTTGATATTGTTAAAAATCATCGTGGTAATAAAATTTGTAATTGGATGGTCTTGGTCTAATGAAGAAAGACATAGGGTAATACTGAATTGTTTCTGTTGGAGAAACCAACCAGGATAGATTTGTTTTTTTTTTAAGTAAATCAGGCCATTATTTCTGCTACTGTTCATCAGAGGAGAAGCCCTGAGCAAAATTGCTGATGCTGTCAACATAGAAAAGGGCTGACTGGTGCGTTGTAATTGCTTTGTGTGCAGTCAGTGGGGCAAGCTGTGGGGGAAGGGGAGGCTGCCAGCTGCATCTTTATTAAAGATCTGACTTGTAAAAATTAGATGTCTTTTTTTTATGCTTAATGAACGGCCATTATGAAAAAGGAGAAGCAGCAAAGATATGCTTATATGGCATGTATAATATTTAATAAAAGACAGGGTTTGTCAAAAGTTCTTAAAGAAATTACATCTCTCCATGTTCAACATTAAAATAGTTGATTTCTTTTAAGTTTAGATTTCAGGAAAGGAGAGAGGCTGGTCAAAACCAACAAAAAGCAAACTTTTAGACATATACTTTTCAAAGTAGTATACAAATAGATTATCCGTGCAAAGGGTAAAAAAAGTTACAACAAAAATTTCCTTTAAGCATAAAAATATACAATAGATAAAAATCATGGAATATATATTTAATAAACACATTTTATTCTTTGAAAGTTGAGATGATGTTAGAATCAAAATCTGCCTAATTAATGATCTTTGTACTTACAGGCCATGAAGTAGCTAAGTACCAAATATCAAATAAAATCTTCCAGTTGGGAGATTTTTACAATTTCAGAGATTTCTATAGGTCCTTCTTCCCTGTTTTTATTCTAAATACTTGCAGAGTGTTAATACCCTAAAGTAGAATTTCTCAGCCTTTATAAAGGATAATTCTTTTTTTGTGGGTGGAGGACAGGGCTGTCCTGTATATTGTAGGATGCTTAGCAGTATCCCTGGCCTCTACCCACAAGATGCTAATACCACCACACCAGTTGTAACAATCAATGATGTCTCTAGACATTGTCCAATGTCCTCTAGGGAGCAATATCACCTCTGACTAAGAATCACTGCCCCAGTGCATTTAATAATAAAATCAAAACACTGTATATATATGGCATGGCTGTTCATTAAAGAGATGAGGTATCTGTATTATATGGCAGATTGTGTTTTTCAAAGATGATTGCCTCTATTTATATCCCATCCTACTTTGTTCTTATAATGTGACTTTGACATGTCTCCACTGAGAGGTAAAGGGGTGGCGAGATCCATGTTCCCTTTCCTTGAATTTGTGTGGACTTCTATTACTGCCTCTCTCAATAGAAGTTGGTGAATGTGACACTTTGTCATTCATAGGTTATAAAAGACAACAGATGTTCTGCTTGGCTCTCTCTCTTTGGAGGCTTGCCCTCAGAATCCACCCACCATGTTGAAAGGAAGCCTAGGTGACATGGAGAGGTCATCATTGTAGCTGACAATTCCAGCTAGGACTCCAGCTGACAGCTAGCACCAGCCTTCAAACATATAAGTGAAAGAGTCTGATTTTAATTCCCAGCCTTCAAGTCTTCAGCTCAGACCCCAGACATCTGGAACAGAGACAAGCTGTCCCTTTTATGTCCTATCTGAATGCCAGATCCACAGAAATATGAGAGATAATAAATTCTTTTTATTGTCTTAGACCACTAAGTTTTGGTGTAATTTCTTATATAGTAAGGGATAACTGAAATATGAAGGATCTGATTTTGAATCCCAGATATGTATTTTTTAATAAAGAAATCCTCATATTACTTGATGAGGATTACAGTTAGCCTATAATATTTATGTTACCCTGCCCTTTCCCACAAAGCACAAGCATACCAGAAGGATAGTGGAGTCTCAATCTTCCTCTGTCCCATTAAAAACAAAAGTAAACAAACAGTCAAAAACAACCAAAGATGCTCAATATGAAATAGTTTGAATAGTCCTGATATAGTTATAGCAATTGAATTCATAATCCAAAATTCCTCAAAAAGAAATCTCCAGACCCCAATGTTTTCCTTAGGGAATTCTACCAAATATCTAAAGAAGAATTAATAGCAATTCTAAATAATTTCTTCTGGAAAAGAGAAGAAGAGGAAAACCCTTCACAAATCATTTTGTGGAGGTTATGCTGTCCTGATATCAAAGCCAGGCAAAGACAGTACAGCAGAAAAACCTGCAAACCAATTTCCTTCATGAATATAGATGCAAAAATCCTTAAGAAAATATTAGGAAGTAGAATTTAGCAATGCATAATGAGAACTGAATACCATGTACAAGTAGGGCTTATTCCAAGAATGCAAGGCTGGATGAATATTTGAAAATAAATGAATGCAATCACCATATTAACAGACAAAAGAAGAGAAACTGCATGACTATAAATAGACATAGGAAAAGCATTTACAAAATTCAGCACCCATTTATGATTTTAAAAAAACTCTTAGAAAAATAGAAATATAGGGGAACTTCCTCAACTTGATAAAAGATATCTACAAAAAAACTAGTGCTAACATTATTTGTAATTGTGAAAGATTGATTGCTTTCCCTCTAAGATCAGGAATAAAGCAATGTTGTCTTCCCTCACTACTTCAACACAATGCTGGGCATTCTAGCAGGAAAATGAAAAAATAAAAGGCATACAGGCTGGAAAGGAAGAAATTAAAGTCTCTATTTGCAGGTGACATGATTATTTGCATAGAAAATCCTCCCAAAAAGCTAGAATCTATAACAAAAAGTGAGTTAAGTAAGGTCACAAGATACAAGATAAACATTTATATACACTATCAACAAACACATGAACACTGAAATGAAAAATATTATACCATTTACTTGCTCAAAAAATGAAATACTTAGGTGTAAATCTAACAAAATATGTACAGGACTTGAGTGGTGAAACCTACACAATGCTGATAAAAGATATCAAAGGAGATCTAAATAAATGGAGAAGCATAGCATTTTCAAGGACTAGAAGACTCAACTTTAGTAAAGATGTCAATTCTCCTCAAATTAATATACAGGTTTATCTAACTTGTATCAAAATCCCAGCAATATTTTTTTGTAGATAGGCAAGATTATTCTAAAATTTATATGGATACAAAGGAACCAGAATAGTTAAAAATATTTTGAAAAGGAAGAATAAAGTGGGAGGAGTCAGTCTACCCACTTTCAAGGCTCATTACATAGTTTCATTAATCAAGACTGTATGGCATTGGTAGGCGGAAAGACATAGATTAATGGAACACAATAGAGAACTGGAAACAGTCCCATAGAGATATGACCAACTGATTTTTTTTTTTTTTTTTTTGCATGGGCAGGCACTGGGAATCAAACTGGGTCTCTGGCATGGCAGGCAAGAACTCTGCCTCTGAGCCACCGTCGCACTGCCCCCAACTGATTTTTGAGAAAGGTGCAAAAAGAATTCAATGGAGAAAACATAATCTTTCCAACAGATGATGCTGGAGTAATTGGACAGTCAAGGACAAAAAAGGTAAACCTCAGCCTAAGTCTCACGCCTTATTAAAAATTAACTCAAAATGCATCATGAACTTAAATATAAAACATAAAACTTTTAGAAAAAGCAAAGGAGACAATTTTCAAGATATAGGGTTAGATAAAGAATTCTTAAACATGATACCAAAAGCATGATCCAAATAAAGAAAAATTAATCAAATGGACTTCATCAAAACTTAAAACTTTACTTTACAAAAGATCCTGATAGGAACATGAAAAGACAATCCACAGACTGAAAGAAAATATTTGCAAACTAAATAGTCAACAAAGGAATAGTATCCAGAATATATAAATAATTCTCAGGACTCCATGGTAAGAAAAATGAGTTGTCCACTAGAAAATAGCCAGAAGAGACATTTCTCTGAGGAGGATATGTGAAAAGTTCTTCACCACTATTAGGGAAACATGTTTACTTATTAGAGCAGCTAAAATAAAAATAGTGACAACACCAAGCACTGGGGAGGATGTGGAAAAAGTGAATCACTCACTTCTGGTGGGAAAACAATTTGGCTGTTTCTTCTAAAAATTAAACATGCAATTCCCAAGTAACCCAGTAATTTCACTTCTTGGCATTTATTCCCCCAAAATAAAAATTTATGTTCACAGAAAAACTTGTACATTTAAACTTTATTCATAATAGTCCCAAACTAGAAACAACCAAGATGCCCTTCTACAGGCAAATGGGTTAAATTGCAATACATCTACACCCTGGAATACTGCTCCACAAAAGAAAGGAAAAAGCTATTGATTCATGCAATAACCTGAATGAATCCCCATTCTCTAACCTCATTCTATCCCCTGGTAACCTATATTCTAGATTTTATGTCTATGAATTTACATATTATAATTACTTCATGTTACTGAAATCATACAATATTTGTCCTTTTGTGCCTGACTTATTTCACTCAGAACTATGTCTTCAAGTTTCATCCATGTTGTCTCATGCTTTCGGACGTCATTCCTTCTTATTGCTGGGTAACATTCCATCTTATGTAAACACCACATTTTGTTTATTCATTCATCAGTTGATGGACATTTGAGTTGTTTCCATCTTTGGGCAACTGTAATTATACTGAAATGAACATTGGTGTGCAAGTATCTGTTCACTTTCCTGCTTTTAGATCTTCTGGGTATATACCAAGTAGTGGGATTGCCAGATCATAAGGTAACTCTATACTTAGCTTTGTGATGAACCACAATACTGTCTTTCATAATGGCTAAACCATTTTACATTCCCACCAGCAGTGAATAAGTGTTCCTGTTTCTCCATATCTTCTCTAACATTTGTGGTTTCCTGTTTGTTTAATAGTGGCCATTCTAGTAAGGATGAAATGCTATCTCTTTGTGGTTTTGATTTGCATTTCCCTAATAGCTAGTGAAGATGAGCATCTTCTCATGTGCTTTTTAGGCATTTTAAAATTGGGTTGTCTGTCTTTTTATTGTTGAGTTGTAGGATTGATTTCTTTATATATTGTGGACATCAAACCCGTATTAGACATGTTTCATGCCATTGAGTCAGCTGTCTTTTTAACCTTTTGATAAAGTCGTTTGAAGCACAGAAGTATTCAGTTTTGAGGATGTCCCATTTATCAAGTTTTATTTTATTTTTTCATTGCTTGTGCTTTTGGTGTTAGGTCTAAGAAACTACTACCTATCACTAGATCTTGAAAATCCTTCCCTACATTTTCTTCTAGGAGTTTTATGATCCTGTCTCTTATATTTAGGTCTTTGATTCATTTTAAATTAATTTTTGTATAGGGTGTGAGATAGGCATTCTCTTTCATTCTTTTGGATAGGGATATCTAATTCTCCCAACACCATTTATTAAAGATATTGTTCTGTCCCTGTTGAGTGATTTGTAAGCCTTGTCAAAAATCAATTGGCCTTGGAAAAAAAAAAATCAATTGGCCTTGGATCTGAGGTTCTATTTCTGAGCTCTCAACTCAATTCCATTGAATAATATGTCTATTTTTAAGCCATGCCATGCTGTTTTGACCACTGTGGCATTATAATATGCTTTACAGTCAAGAAATGTGAGACCTCCCACTTCATTATTCTTTTTCTAGATGTTTTTGGTTATTCAAGGCCCCTTACCCTTCCAAATAAATTTGATGATTAGCTTTTCCATTTTTTCAAAGCAGTCTTTGGAATTTTGATAGTATTGCATTGAATCTGTAGATCAATTTGGGTACAATTAATATCTTAATGACATTTAGTCTTCCAATTCATGACATGGATGTCTTTCCATATATTTACAAATGCTAGCTTTTAAACTTTTTCAAACATTAGCTGTGTAGGTTTGGAAGTATTGTGTACCCCAGAAAAGCCATGTCCTTTAATCTTGATCAATATTGTCAATTGGAAACCCTTTTATTAGATTATCTCCACAGAGATGTAGTGCTCCTAGTTGTGGGTATGATCTTTTGATGAGATTATCTCCAGGAAGATATGGCATGCCTGATTATGGGTGTAGCTTTTGATTAATAGAGATGTGACTCTGCCCATTCAAAGTGGGTCTTGATTAGTTTACTGGAGTCCTTTAAAAGGGGAAACATTTTAAAGATACTGCAGATACAGACCTTTGGAGAACAGTTGTTTCAGAGCTGACAAAGCCAACATGAGACCCAGACATTTGGAAATGGATGGGCCACCAGATGTCACCATGTACCTTCCCATGAGATGCTAAGCAAACCAAAACTGAGAGTTGTGTCTCCAGAGAGGTAAGTGAAGGCCCACAGACACAAGTGAGGAACTCCCACAGGAAACAGAGGCTGAAAGCAATGGAGCCCAGGAGCAAGGGACCAGTGCCAGCGGATGCCAGCCACTTTCCTTCCAAGCTGACAGAGGTGTTCCAGATGGCATCAACCTTTTGTGAGTGTCGGTAACCTCTTGTTGGTATCTTAGTTTGGACATCTTCTCAGCACTAGAACTGTAAACTTGTAACTTATTAAGTATCCTTTATAAAAGCTGTTCCATTTCTGGTATATTGCATTCCACAAGCTTTAACAAACAAATACATTAGCTTTTAAAATTAATATTATATACCTAAGTATAAAATTCAGATAGACATTGTTATATGATTTCAGGGGCTAGGCATGGGCTAGAAAGAAAACTATTTAGCATTATCAGCATACTGATGATATTTAAAGCCATAGAACTAGAAGAATTCACCTATGGAGAAAGTTCAAATGAAGGTCAAGTACTTGAAAAAAACAGAAGTTCGTCAAAAGCGTATCATTGAGTTGGTCAAGTGGTAGACATTATATTTGCCAAACTACTTACCTAACTCCACAGAAAATGCCAATGATGCCTAACATTTAAACCAATGTCTTTTCTATAAAAACTCAAATGAAAATCTCACCTTGAATTTGGCCTAATGAAAATGTTATCTTTCCCCATTAACTAGTTTAGCTACCTATACTAGATAATGAAAGGTCTTTAAATCACAAATTTGCCTTTGGAAATTAGCTGCCATAATTCTAAAGCTAAACTGAAAATTCAATTGAATGTTCAATTCATTAATTTCAACTACTATTTTTCTGTTCCTTTTACCAAATATTTATTGTTTCTATTTATTTGTCCTCTGATTTGAGTTAATTGTATAAGGTCACTTCTAAATCCTTTGTGGAAGGAGCAGAGATAGAAAAATGGTGGCGAATAAAGAGAGTAATTTAGTGTAGGAATGGTTTGGGATATATGGATTCTGTTTCACCATCTTCTTTTAAAAAGCCTTCTTAGCTCTTGAATTCTCATTTATTCAAGAATGGAGTTTCATCCGAGATAACACATTCAAACATAATTGGAATCAAGCTTTCCAAACTCTTTGTCTAGCAATCCCTTTGTGTGTAACAATGAAAAGCTTAGGTGTTTTATAACAAGACCCAGAGAAGTGATAGCAGAATAAAATAATTACCTTTAACAACTTCCTTCACCAACTACAGTACAATTCTGACATTATCTGGAATTAGGCCAGACTCCAGAGGTTGAGGGCACATTTCTCCACTCTTGGGGAGGATTCACTTCTGTACTCACTGAGCTGACTTCAGACACCAACTGCAAAATTGGGGTTCCAGGGCTATCCTTACTTCTGACCAACTGCCTACAAATTCAGATTCTCAGCATCCCCTCAGTTTTGACAATTCACTAGAATGCCTTACAGAATTCAGGAAAGTGCTATGCTTATGATTATAATTTTATTATAATGAAAAAGGATACAAATCAGAAACCAAAAGAAGAGTGACATAGGGCAAAGTCTGGGAGGGTCTCATTGCAAAGCTTTCATGTCCTCTCCACTGTTGCTGCCAGGGCGAGGCAAGAATTCAGACAGACACAGATTTCTGAAAATGGGAGCAGGGGACTCTTGAACTTCTAGAGCCAAGAGCCCTTTGCTAGTTTTGCTCCAGCTATTTATTAGTGGTTATTTCAAAAGGTAGGAGGAAGTAACATCAAGTTAATCTTTAATATTTATTACAATTATGCCAATATGTAAAATACAAGAAAATGCAAAACCTTTTAAGCTAAGTTGTTTATCTGTGAAATCTCTTCAAAGAATAGCACTTTCTAGCCCCCAGCCCTTTTACCCTTCAAAGCTTCCTTGTAGGAGACAGTTGCCTGCAGTGTTCTGCAAGAGCTATGTGACCCAGTGTTCTGGGTCACCATCTCAAGGTTTAGCCTGAAGGTAAAAAGGTCTGTTTCCCACACTCCACATGGCACATCAATTTGTATTATCAATCATGGAAGCTCTCTTGAACATTGTGTCTCAGAGTTTTGATAGGTTTCATTATATAGGCATGATTAATTGATTTAATTCCCATGTGGTTGAACTCAATCTCCAGTCTTTCTCTTCTTCTTTCCCTGGAAGTCTGGCTGATACGATGTGGCTTGAAGCCCCAACCCCTAATCACATACCTAGTTTTTCTGGTGAGGCCAAGCTCCACCCTAAGATTACCTGTGAGGTTGGCCAATGCTGCCATGTCATTAGCATAAATCCTTATGTGTGATCTGGAGCCCATCTTGAATAATAAAAGACACTCCTGTGGAGAGAAATTTCAGGGATATAGCAATTATTTCCCAGGAAGCCAGAACAAAGATCAGCAAAGTTATTATCCCATGCACCAATAAATTTTTTTTATTAGAGCAGTTGTAGGTTTATAGAAAAATTATTCAGAGTACTGTTTTCATATACAGCCCCATTGACACAATTTTCCCTATTATTAACATTTTGCATTAGTATGATACCTTTGTTATGATTGATGAAACAATATTATTATAATTATGTGCTATAAAAGAAAAATTTTCATGCAAATTAACATCTCAAAGCAATCTTGAATCAGGCAGCACCCCATTCAGAAAGTAGAAGGGAGTTTTACAGAGGGAGTGGAAAGGGGAAGCTCATATAAGGAAAACTCAGAAGCAAGTGAGAAAATCTTCTAGTTGATTGGCATTAAGTTCCCAATTTACAAAAGTGGGGAGGAAATACACATTGATTAGTATGGAATGCTTGTCCATTCTGATAAGCTGTCTCTACTGGACCAAATCTAGTTTTATCACAGATGTTGTTTATCAGCAACCATGTAGGGTGTGTTCCATTTTCTCAGAAAACCCCTGCAGATCAATTGTTTTTATCTTCTGGACAAGCCATTCTCAGAAAGGGGTCTTCTCTTGGCCATGTCCAACGCAGGCAGCCATTTTATTTTACCTAACAAATACTAATTTTTAAAAAACATTTTTTTGGCATTTGCATTCTCTCTGAAATATACAGTCCATATTCAAATTTCCCCAATTAGGCACAAAAGGCCTTTTATAGCTGTTTCTAACCCTGGATCCAATTGAGGTTCACACATGGACTTGAAATTTAAGTCTCTTAACAGACTTAATCCAAAAAAGTTCCTTCATTTTATTTTATTTTTTTTATACATCACTGATATTTTGAAGAATCCAGGCTAGTTTTTTTTTTGGTAGGATGTTGCAGCTTCTGGATTTATCTGATAGTTTACTGATGGTATTGTTCAACCTATAATGTTAAAGAAAAAATTGGACCTAATATCGATAAAGAGGCAAGAATTACTTTATTTAAAGCTAAATACAGTGAAAAGGAGAGACCAGAATGCTATAAAAAATAGGAGAGTCAGCTGACAAGGCAAGTGAACTTGGCTCCTAGGGGTGTAAACCTCTCTGGCAATGTGGGATAGATATCCTAGAATGAGCTGGGACTCAGCATCAAGGGATTGAGAAAAACTTCTCTACCAAAAGGGGGAAGAGAGAAATGAGACCAAATAAAGTGTCAGTGGCTGAGAGGTTTCAAACAAAGTCGAGAGGTTGTTCTGGAGGTTATTCTTACGCATTATATAGATAACCCCTTTTTAGTATGGTGCATTACAGTGGCTAGAGGGAAGTCCCTGAAACTGTAGAGCTGTGTTCCAGTAGCTATGTTCTTGAAGATGATTATACTGATATAGCTTTTGCAATGTGACTGTGATTGTGAAAATCTTTTGTCTGATGTTCCTTTTAGCTACAGTAAGGATAGATGAATAAAAAATGTGGATAAGAAGTAAATAATAGGGGGAACAAAGGTTAAAATAAATTGAGTAGATTGAAATACTAGTGATCAATGAGAGGGAGGGGGAAGGGGTATGGCATGTATGAATTTTTTCTTTTTTTTTAATTTCTTTTGCTGGAGAGATGCAAATGTTCAAAAAAATGATCATGGTGATGAATACACAACTATGTGATGATATTGTGAGCCACTGATTATAACTATGTCAAGAATGTTTGTATATTTGTTTGTTGTTTACAATAAAAATACTAAAAAAAAATATAGTAGAGAGAGAGAGGGCTCACCTCCCTGAAGCAGAGGGCAGGAGAGTTTTTAACGACTAGGATGAGCTAATGGAAGAGGACTGGAGGGGGAAGTCAAGCAATGGCATGTATCCATTACATAATGTTATCTCCTGAGTTTACTGTCCAGGCTAGGTGGAACAAGTTCTATCTCGATTCGCTAAGGACCAAGGGGAGGGAGGTCAAAGGTCTAGAGATAAGGAAAAGCCTGTCTGAAGTTCAGTCAAGCTAATGAGAAGTTAGGGCCATCTTGGACAATAATATAATGGGTGGAGCATGTCTTAACCCATGCTGTTTTCCAGGATCACATGTTTCAGGTCAAATTCAACATTGCCAATCCCTTTTATTTTCTATAAGCTGGAGATGTGTCTAGAGTAGGGCTAAAATAGCAAAAATATAACATTAGCTACATATGTAATTTTAAGTTATTTGTTGGCCACATTAACAGAAATAAAAAGAAACATTAATTTTAATAACATATTTAACCCAACATATTTAAAATATTTCAACACAAACCCAGTACAGAAATTTATTGAGATTTTTTCGGTCTTTCTTTTTGTACTAACTTCTTGAATTTATGGGTATTTTTAACACAGCATATTTCATTTTTGGATTAGCCACCTTTCAAGAGCTCTATAGTGAAATGTGGTTAGTGGCTATTATATTAGTGCAGATTTGGAGGATTGATTAGATTCAGGTTAAATATTCTTGGCAAGAATCCTTCATAAGCAATACTGTATAATTCCCATTTCATTATCTTAGGAGGCCCATAATACCTGTGACTTAATATTAGTGATGTTAAGTTTGATCACTTGAATAAATTCTAGTGTCAGAATTTTCTACTAAAAAGTTCATTTTTATGCTTTTTAATATAGAAAGTAATCTGTAGGATAGAAAGTAATCTATCCTGTTGCTCCACAAACTTTCCCCCAATGCTTTTAGAATCCATTGACAATCCTTGTGTGAACTAATTGTTACACTGTAGGTTTAAAAAATGTAATTTTCTGCAATTCCTTTTACATCTAATAACTGGCCTTCTTCTATGAGAAAATATATACTATTACCTGGACGATGTTGTTTACATTAGGGATTCCCTTTACTTTTTTTTTTTTGGCATGCAAGGAGAACAGAAAGTCCACATGGACATATCACAGTATTGGAAGTGCACTATGAAGAAGCAGCCCAGAAGATGTAAGGAATGAATAGACATCACAAAGATTAATGTAGTTGTGAAGGTAAAGTTAACTGCTTAGCAAATAATAGCAAATAAATGCCAACATTTTACTGACTTAACACAATGGAGTTTACTTTTTTCTCATGTAAGTCTAATGTGGGTATTCCCTGTTTAGCAGGTAGTCTTTCTCCAGGTTGTGATTTAGAGACCCAGGCTCCCACCATCTTGTGGCTCTGGCATCTTGGCTGAAGAGGAAAAAGAGAGCGGAGAAGGACATTCAGTTCTTAACTAACTGCCTTGACTTGAAAGTGACCCACATAATTTCCACATATATGACACTGGTGAGAGCTGATCAAATTGCTCCACCTAGATATAAGGGTTTAGGTGGAGCTGAAAACATAGTTCATGACTATAATTACTTTCTAGCAACACCTATCTTCTATGGAAGGGGACAGTTAACTACCACTGCCACAGTGCAACTGAAAGGCGGTTGGCCAGAGGATGGACCAGTCAGTGTTTATTGGCTCTTTCTTCCTCATGCTCTATCGGCTGCAGGCAACTTTTCTTCTTTTGCCTACTCTGAAAAGGACTAGATGAGATTCCTTTAAAAAGTCTCCATGGACAGTTATTATTGCTATTTCAAAACAGAAGGAAAAGAAATTAAGAAGAAAAGAGAAAAGGAAGTCATAACATGTTCATGGAGGGCACTGAAAAATATTTCATGAGTTATTTCACAAAATGTAATGGTAGAGAAAAATACATGAGGGGAAAATGCAAGAGTAATCTAAATTAAGACAGATTTACCACGTTTCCACACCATGAATTTATGGGAGGGATGTCTAAAGCACTTACATAAGTGGTATTCAGAATTCAAAATACAAATATGATCTTAAAATATTATCTGCTAGTTAACTGAGGGCTTTTTACTAATTCTTACATATATTTAGTAGGTTTCCAGCCCTGGGACTCATGATCTTTGCCATTATGGTCATGACCTGGAGAGGCCACATCTACTGACTCAACAAATACCTGTTAAGTGCATAATATGTATCAGATATTATTCTAGGTGTTGAAAATATACTGGTAGATATGAATCACACAATCACTGCCCTCCTGGAATTTAGTCTGGTGAGAAAACAAATCCCCAAAAAATAGTTACCAAAAAAAAAAAATCAAATGATTTCAATAGTAGTAAGTGGTATGAAGAAATAGTGCAGTGTCCCTGAGAATATATAATGGTGGGCAGTCAAGGAAGACCTTCCTGTGGTTTTGGCATTTAATCTGGGACCTGAAGGATTAGCAGGTTAGAGTAGAACAAAGAGTTCTAAACACAGGAAAGAGTAAATGAGAAGTCCTAGTTGTGGGGACAAATTTGACAGATTAGGAGCAAAGAAAAGGCCGTACAGAATTTGGCCTTGCCAGCTCACACAGTTGTGGGAGCCAATTCCTTAAAATTAATCAACCTCTCTTTCTGCAGATATCCTGTTGATCCAGTTTCACTGAAGAACCCTTACACCAAGCTAAGAATTTTAAACTGTGGTCTAAAAGCAAGGAGGGACCTTCTGGAATGATATAAGCACAAGAGTCATATGACTGTAGTTGAATTTTTAAAATGATTAATCTAATAGTAGCTATATTAAAACATTGCACAATTATTAAAACAGTACTGGCAGATGAATTAAATACCAGCTTAATGCAATAGAAATCTAGCAGAAGATCCCAATACATATGACATTTGTATATGATAAATATGTGCCCATGAAAAGACACACACACAAAAAAAGATATACAAAAGTAACTGGGGGAAATATGGATTATTCATTAACAGTTTTAGATAACTGAGTACTCCTCTAGAAAAAACATACAGTCAGGCCTATATTTTAGAATTTTAAATATACAAAATGAAATCATGACTCATATGAAATTGGCATCAAGATCCTCAGCGTTCCCTGATGCCCCCAATTCTTGCTTCTGGGTCTGAGTGGGGTGTTTCTGTGGGCATAACCTTTCTGCAGCAAATGAAAGTACTTGGAGGCAGGTGCTGCATTCTACTCCATTATTTCAATGACTTCCATGGAGTCTCGGGCTGTCCCCTCTTCACCTGGCAGCCCCTCCAGCTGCTGGTGATCTCCCTACATGGACATTTTTCCAAAAATGCTCTTGGAGAAACTGATAAAAAACTCAGTGGATAACCTAGTGGATGGGTTCACATTATGGAGATAGAAAGTAATTACTGGATGGGGGTTTGGAAGGGAGTGAGTAGGGAGATGTCAAAGATGACTTGATGACTTCCTGATTTGTAGTTTGAGTTATCCAGTGGATGGTAGTGCTACCTACTGAGATGTGGGAGAAGAGAGGATGGAATGTGGCAGGGATGACGAAAAAATTCAGCTTTGGCTTAGAACCTTTTATGCTTCAAAGGACATTGTTCTAGTTTGTTAGTTGCTGGAATGCAATATCCCAGAAATGTAACAGCTTTTAAAAAGGGGAATTTAATAAGTTGCTAGACAGTTCTAAGGCTGAGAAAAATATCCCAATTAAAGCACTGACAAGAGGTTACCTTCATTCAAGAAAGGGCAATGAAGTTCAGGGTTTCTCTCTCAACTGGAAAGGCACATGGCAAACATGGCAATGTTTTCTAGCTTCCTCTCCAGGCCTCTTTCTTCATGAAGCTCCCCCAGGGCCGTTCTCCTTCATCTCCAAAGGTCACTGGCTGATGGACTCTGCAGTTTTCATGTCTCTGCTGCTCTTGCCATTCTCCAGTTTTCTCCAAAATGCTCCCTCTTTTAAAGGACTCCAGTAAAGTAATCAAGACCCATGTGGAATGCGTGGCATCATATCTCCTTCTATACAAAAGTTAATACCCACAACTGGGCGAGTCACATCTCTGTGGAGGTAATCTAGTTTTCAACATATGGTACTGGAATTAAAAGATTAATTAAAAGGGATTAAAAGAAACAATTGCTCCCACAAGATTGATTAGGTAAGATATGGCTTTTTTAGGGTATAAAAAAACCCTTTAAAACCAGCACAGATATCATTTAGAAAATGAAAAAAAAGAACACAGAAACTGGGAGAAAATATTTGCAAATCACTTATCTGGTAAAAAAAAACAAAAAAACCTCAACAATAAAAAAGACAAACAAACCAACCAAAAATGGACAAAGGATTTGAATAGGTATTTTTCCAAGAATATATAAGGATGCCCAATAAGCACATGAAAAGATGCACAATATCAAAACTACAATGAGAAATCACTTCACATTCACTTAAAATGACTGTAATAAAAAAGATAATGTGTCAGTGAGGATGTAGAAAAATTGGAACTCTCATACCTTGCTGTAGGAATGTAAAATGCGGCAGCCACTTTGGAAAAGATTTTGGCAGGTCCTCAAAATGTTAAACAGAGTCATATGAACCAGTAATTCCACTCCTAGTTATCCACCCAAGATAAACAACAATATATGTCTACACAAAGACTTAAACCTGAATATTCATAATGGCATTATTCATAATAGCCAAAAAGTGGAAACAACTGAAATGACTGACAACTGATGAATACATAGATAAACAAAATGTGGGGTATCCACACAACGTAATACTGTTCGGCAAAAAAAAGAAGTAAGGACTGAATACACGCTACAACTTGGATAAACATTATGTTAAGTGAAAGAAGCCATTTACAAAAGGCCATATATTGTATACCATATATACTAAATGCTCAGAGTACGCAAATCTATAGAGACACAGAAAATAGGTTCGTGATAGGCTAGAGCTGGGGGCTGTGGGTGAATGGGGAAAGGCGGAAATGGTTACATAAGTTTAAATATCATTTTGGGATAATGAAAATGTTTTAGAACTAGATAATGGGGATAATTGAACAACTCTGAAAATATTCTAAAACCCATTGATTTATACATTTTAAACTGATGTACATTATGGTTATATAAATTATATCTCAGTAAAGCTCTAAAACAGTCTAGTTTTGGATATACTAACTTTCCTAAATATGCCTGTGAGTTCTCTTAAAGAATTCTGTTCGATTCTGGCGTATTGAGCAGAGTCGACAGGATATCAAAACCTCCAGAATTTAGAGGACGAGGTAGAAAACGTCAGAGCATCTCATTTTCTTCCTCCAGTCTCCCGGAGCTAGGCCACCGCCCTTACTCGTTTCCTAGCAACCAGCTGCCCGTCTGGGCGCTTCCTTACGCCTCACTTGTTCGTCACTTCCGCTCCGGGACCGGAGGTGAGGTCAGAGCCGGCGCTTTCCCGGGAGTTCGCGTTTA
This sequence comes from Myrmecophaga tridactyla, assembly GCA_004026745.1. Taxonomy (NCBI): domain Eukaryota; kingdom Metazoa; phylum Chordata; class Mammalia; order Pilosa; family Myrmecophagidae; genus Myrmecophaga; species Myrmecophaga tridactyla. Next base: position 24,829 of record PVIY010019897.1, read on the forward strand.
CTGCAGTGGCAGTAGGTGCTGAGGAAGTGGGAACTTGCTTAGATCTGGTGGCCTTCCCTCTCTCCAAGGTTCCACCTCCGCGCCCAGTGGGGAGGCTCTCGAGACGGGCTCCACAGTATCCAGACAGCAAGCCTGACATTACGTGAGAGGAAGGCGAGGCCCTGGGGACGCGCCGCCCCGCGGGCAGGGTCGGAAGCTGGCGGGGGCGACTCCCTGGGTATCTATCTGTGGAGTCCCTTTAGCGTGACTTCGTCTTGGCTACGGCCCCGACAGTTCCCGAGAGCTTTCCCACTTCGTCCCCACCGATCGTCGGGGGTCCGGGAGTTTGGGACTTTTCTGTGCCCATCATCCCTCACCCTCCCATCCCATCTCCTGCACTTTAAGGACCCATCTAGAGCGACTCTCCTGACTGCTTACGCCGTTTACTTTCTCGCAACCGCCCATGCCCCGACGTAGCTTGCCATGACCCCAGTGTGAGCTTGTGAGCGCTTTTTGACAGTTTCTAGAGGCCTAGGGTAAATGTTTGTAAGTGCGCATGGCCGTGTGTATATGTGCGACTTTTATTTCCTGCAAAACCTGAGCTTGGGAACCCTGATTTGCATTTGACAACGGTGTATTTCGGTTTAATTTGAGCTCTTCTAGCAGGGGTTTCTCTCCGCCGTTGCCGCATATCAGAGAAGTTTTAGCCTTTGCTGGGTAGGAAGGCACCTGGAATTACCCTGGAAGGGAGCAGGTGATTCTTTTGGATCTTAGCTTGTACTTTGTAGTGACCTATTTGTGTTAGGTGATTCTGAGTCATTTTAAGGTTTTTAGTGTGTCTGTGTTTTTACTATCTACAGAAAGACTACAGGTTCTTTTGGACAAGGACTGTGTAATATAGTATTGTTGTAACCCTTATTGGCCCAAGCACAATAATTATTATCATTAATATTTTAAGTTTAAATATCAGAAACTGCACATTTTAATATCTTCAACTGAATGTTGAAGGGACCTATTGAAATATAGTTTAGCTCCTGGGAAGGAAAACGCAAATTAACAAGATGTTTTTAGATAAATGTGTCTGAAAATTAGAAGCTGTCTAGAAGGCTAGGGACAATGCTCTCAGTTGTAAAGAAATATAGTGCATATTTCTTCTTGGAGTAGACCAAATGAATAATGGTGTTTCATTGCTTCTGTGTTTCTTTTCTTTATTTTGTAGGTGTTGTATCCTAATTTTCTGACCCAGTGGTACTTGCCATTATGGGAAATCAGCTTGCTGGCATTGCTCCTTCTCAGATCCTTTCTGTGGAGAGTTATTTCTCAGACATCCATGACTTTGAATATGACAAGAGCCTGGGGAGTACTCGGTTTTTTAAAGTTGCTCGAGCAAAGCACCGTGAAGGGCTGGTGGTTGTGAAAGTCTTTGCCATTCAGGATCCCACGTTGCCTTTAACCAGCTATAAACAAGAGCTGGAGGAACTGAAAATCAGGCTACATTCTGCACAGAACTGTCTACCTTTCCAGAAAGCAGCAGAAAAAGCATCTGAGAAAGCAGCCATGCTCTTTAGACAGTATGTGCGAGACAACCTCTATGATCGTATCAGTACTCGTCCGTTCTTAAATAACATTGAGAAGCGCTGGATTGCCTTCCAGGTCCTGACAGCTGTGGACCAAGCACACAAATCTGGAGTCCGTCATGGGGATATCAAGACTGAAAATGTGATGGTCACTAGTTGGAATTGGGTTCTTCTAACTGATTTTGCCAGTTTTAAACCCACTTATCTTCCAGAGGACAACCCAGCAGATTTCAACTATTTTTTCGATACTTCAAGGAGGAGAACTTGCTATATTGCTCCTGAACGTTTTGTTGATGGTGGGATGTTTGCCACTGAGTTAGAATACATGAGAGATCCGTCCACTCCACTTGTAGACTTAAATAGCAATCAGAGAACAAGAGGAGAGTTGAAACGAGCAATGGACATCTTTTCTGCAGGTATTTGAGTTTTAAAATTAAAAAAAAAAGTTTTATTCTAGTAACATATATACAACTTAAAATTTCCTCTTTTAACCACATTCAAATATGTAATTCAGTGCTGTTAATTACATTCGCAGTGTTATGCTCGCCATCACCACCATCCATTATCAAAACCCTCAATCCAAATAGAAACTCTGTAAAGTTTCAGCACTAACTCCCACATCCCTGACTCCACCCTGGTCCCTGGTAACCTATATTCTAGTTTCTGACTCTGTGAGTTTGCTTATTCATATTATTTCCTATCAGTGAGCCCATACAATATTATTGTCAAGCAGAACTTCATTCCTTTTTATGACTGAATAATATTCTATCATATGTATACACATGCCGTTCATCCATTTGTTGGTGGATGGACACTTGGGTTTCTTCCATTTTTGGTAATTGTGAATAATGCTGCCATGAACATTGGTGTGAAAATGCATGTTTGAGTCCTTGGTTTCCCTTCTTTTAGATATATATCTAGACGTTGGATTGCTGGATCATATGTTAATTCTGTACCTAACTTTCTGAGGAACCGCCGAAGTGTCTTCCACAGTGGCTGCACCATTTTACACTCTTATCAACAATGTACATGTGTTACATGTGTTCCTATTTCTCCACATCTTCTACACTTGAACTTTTTTTTTCTTTTAATAGTAGCCATTCTCCGGGAATGGAAGCTGGGTCTCTGGCATGGCAGATGAGAATTCTGCCACTGAGCCACTGCTGTACCACGCCATCGTGTGTTTTTTCAAACTGCACGTTTTATTGAGATAATTCAAACACCATGCAGTTCATCTAAAGGATACAATCAGTGCCTTTTCCGTATTGTCAACTATTTGTGCTATCATCATCACAATCAATTTTAGAATATTTTCATTACTCCAAAAAGGAAGATGATAAATGGACATAAAAGAAGAAAACCCTATACACTCCATACCTCTTATCTCCCTGTTATTGACCCGTAGTATTGGTGTGGTAATCTGTTACTGTTGATGAAAGAATATTAAGATATTACTGTTAACTATAGTCCACAGTTTGCAACAGTTTCCTTTTTCTCTATATACCACTCTACTATTAACTCTTTGTACAAGTATCATAATTTGCCCTAGTTCATGAAAGAATTTATATATATTCCTAGTGTTAATCATAAACATCATCTACCACAAGGTTAACTGTGTCCTTCATTTCCATATTTTAACTTGTAGCTTTCGTTCTGGTGACATATATGACTTTAAACCATCTCTTTCAGTCATATTCACCTATAGTTCAGCACTATCACTTATAAACCCAATAGTGAGCTCTTGTCACCTCTATCCATTTCCAAACATTTAAGTTCAACCTTAAAAATTGTGTACATGTAGGCATTGTTCCCCATTCTCTAGCCTTGTTTTTTTCTTGGTAACCTATATTCTGAGTTTTACTAAGTTTATGACTATATTCTAATTATTTCATATTAGTTAAATCACTAGGTTTCACATGCTTTAGGACTTCTTACTGCTGAGTAATGTATCATCATATGTATATACCCCATTTTGTTTATCCATTCATCAGTTAATGGGCACTTGGGTTGTTTCCATTTTTTGGCAATTTTGAATAATGCTGCAGTGAACATTGGTGTGCAAGTGTCTGTTCATGTAGTGAGATTGCCAGATCGTAAGGCAACTCTATACTAGCTTTCTGAGGAACCACCAATGACTGTCTTCCCACCAACGGTGACATCCTTTCCAACACTAGTAGTTTTCTCTGTTTAGTAGCAGCCATTCTAATGAATGTGAGATGATATCTCATTATGATTTTGATTTGCATTTCTTTAATAGCTAGTGAAGATAAGCATCTTTTTATGTGCTTGTTAGCCATTTGTGTTTCCTCTTTGGAAAAATGTTCATGCCTTTTGCCCACTTTCTAACTGGATTGTCTTTTTACTGTTGAATTATAGGATTTCTTTATGTATTCTGGACATTAAACCCTTATCACATAATGTGGTTTCCAAATATATTCTCCCACTGAGTAGGCTGCCTTTTCACCTTTTTGTCAGTCTTTTTTTTTTTTACATGGGCAGGCACCGTGTCAGTCTTTTGATGTATTCACTTTTGAGGAGTTCCCATTTATCAAGTTTTTCTTTTGTTGCTAGTGCTTTGGGTGTCAAGTCTAAGAAACTGTTGCCTACTGCAGAATCTTTAAAATGTTACCCCATACTTTCTTCTAGGAGTTTTATGGTCCTGTCTCTTAAATTTGGTCTTTGATCTATTTTGAGTTAACTTTTATATAAGGTGTGAGACAGAGATCAACTTTCATTCTTTTTAATATGGATATCTAGTTCTCCCAGCATCATTTGTTGAAGAGACTGTTCTATCCCAGTTGAGTGGACTTGGCCACCTTGTTGAAAATCATTTGACTGTAAATATGTGGGTCCATTTCTGCACTGATTCCATTGATCAGTGTCTGTCTTTATTGCTAGTGTCATGCTGTTTTTTTAAAAATATGTTTATTATAAGCAACGAACAGACACACAAACATTCTTGACATGGTTATAATAAGTGGCTCACAGTGTCATCACATAGTTGTGAATTCATCACCATGATCATTTTTTTTTGAACATTGATATCTCTTTAGCAAAAGAAAGAAAAAAGAAAAAACTCATACATGGCATACTCTTTACCACTCCCTTTCAATCTACTCAACTTATTTTAACCTTTGTTCCCCCATTATTTATTTTTTATCTATATTTTTTACTCATCTGTCCATACTGTAGATAAAAGGAGCATCAGACACAAAGTTTTCAGAATCACACAGTCACATTGTGAAAGCTATATCATTATATAGTCATCTTCAAGGAACATGGTTATGGGAACACAGCTCTACAGTTTCAGGCACTTCCCTTTCACCACTCTAATACACCATAAACTAAAAAGGGGTTATCTATGTAATGCGTAAGAATAACCTCCAGGATAACCTCTTGACTCTGTTTGAAATCCCTCAGCTACTGACACTATTTTGTCTCATATCTCTCATCCCCTTTTAGGTTGAGAAGGTTTTCTCAATCCCTCCATGCTGATTTCCAGCTCATTCTAGGATTTCTATCCCACGTTGCCAGGGAGGTTTGCATTCCTGGGAGTCATGTTCCATGTAGAGAGGGAGGGCAGTAAGTTCGCTTGCTGTGTTGGCTGAGAGAGAGAGGCCACAGTTGAGCAACAAAAGTAGTTCTCTGGGGGTGACTCTTATGCCTGATTTTAAGTAGACTTAGCCTGTCCTTTGTGGGGATAAGTTTCAAAAGAACAAACTCCAAGATTGAGGGCTTGGCTTATTGATTTGGTTGTCTCCACTGCTTGTGAGAATATCAGGAATTCTCCAAATAGGGAAGTGGAATTTTCCCCATTTCTCGCCATCCCCCCAAGGGGACTTTGCAAATGCTTTTTTTTTTTTTTTTTTTTTTTTAATTTGCTTATGGGCAGGAGGCACCAGGGATCGAACTCCAGACCTCCAGCACGGCAGGTCGGAGCTCTACCTGCTGAGCCACGGCAGCCGCCCTGCAAATGCTTTTTTATTCACTGTTCAAATCACTCTGGGATTTATCGGGGCATCACACTAACCTGCCAAACCTACAAAATCACGTGCCCTATTCAAGGTTCCATGTACTTATGGTGTTCAATTAAACTGTCCATGTAAGTTAAATTAGGAAATGCACTAGTCAAAATATAAATTTGGTACCAAATAAACATTTCTTGCTTTAGTCTTACACAGAAGTTGAAGTTTTAAAATATGAATGACCATCTATCTTCAACACCCTTCAGTATTGACATTCCTTTTTTGTTCCTCATGCAAAAACATTTTTTAATTTGTACATTTAGTCTAGGCATTCCTAGATGATACCATCTCAGTCTTTATTGTCTATCTTTCCTTCTGGTTTCAAATGTGCCCCTACCCCTCCTCCTCTATCATTCTCACATTTAGCTTTATTCAGTGTACTTCCATTATTGTACTACAATCAGGTAGTATTGTGCTATCCATTTCTGAATTTTTACAATCATTCCTTTTGCACAGTCTCTTTCCCTTCAGCTCCAATTACCCAATCTCTACCCTATTTCTATCTCCTGATGACCTCTGTTCTTAATGGAAATTCTCCAAGTTCATTCATTAATGTTAGTTCATATCGGTGAGACCATACAGTACTTGTGCTTTTGTTTCTGGCTAATCTCACTCAGTATAATGTCCTCAAGGTCCGTCCATGTTGTTGCATACTTCAAAATTTATTCTGTCTTAAAGCTGTATAATATTCCATCGTAAGTATATACCACAGCTTGTTTAGCCAGTTGTCTGTTAATGGACATTTGGGCTGTTTCCATCTCTTGGCAATTGTAAATAATACTACTGTAAACATTGGTGTGCAAATGTCTGTTTTTGTCCTTGCTCTCATGTCCTCTGAGTAGATACCTAGCAATGGTGTTGCTGGGTCATATGGCAGTTCTATACTTAGCTTCCTGAGGAATCGCCAAACTGCCTTCCACAATGGTTGTACCATTTTACATTCTCACTAGCAGTGGATAAGTGTACCTCTTTCTCCACATCTTCTCTAGCACTTGTCGTTTTCTGTTTTATTGATAATGGACATTCTGGTGGTTCTGAGATGATATCTCATTGTGGTTTTGATTTGCATTTCCCTAATAGCCAGGGAAGTTGAGCATCTTTTCATGTGCCTTTTGGCCATTTGTAATTCCTCTTCTGAGAAGTGTCTGTTCATGTCTTTTGCCCATTTTGTAATTGGATTATTTGTCTTTTTGTTGTTGAGTTGAACAATCTCTTTATATATTTTGGATACTAGACCCTTATCTGATATATTGTTTCCAGGTATTGTCTCCCATTGTGTAGGCTGTTTTTACTTTCTTTTTTGTTTTGTTTTGTTTTTACTTTCTTGACAAAGTTCTTTGATGCACAAAAGTGTTTAATTTTGAGGAATAGATAAATTTTCCCATTTATCTATTTCTTTCTTCAGTGCTCTTGCTTTGGGTATAAGATCTAATAATCCTCTTATAAGATTTATGAGATATTTCCCTACATTTTTTTCTAAAAGTTTATAGTCTTAGATCTAATGTTTATGTCTTTGATCCATTTTGAGTTAATTTTTGTATAGGGTGTGAGATATGGATCCTCTTTCATTCTTTTGCATATGGATATCCAGTTCTCTAGGCACCATTTATTGAAGAGATTGTTCTGTCCCAGCTGAGATGGCATGACTGCCTTATCGAAGATCAATTGTCCATAGATGAGAGGGTCTATATCTGAACACTCTAGTTGATTCCATTGGTTAGTATATCTGTCTTTATGCCACTACCATGCTGTTTTGACCACTGTGGCTTTGTAATATGCCCTAAAGTCAGGTAGTGTGAGACCTCTGACTTCATTTTTCTTTCTCAGGATATTTTTAGCTATTTGGAGCACCCTGCCCTTCCAGATAAATTTGGTTATTCATTTTTCTGTTTCTGAAAATAGAAAAGTTTTTGGGATTTTATTGGTATTGCATTGAATCTATAAATCAATTTAGGTAGAATTGACATCTTAACTATATTTAGTCTTCCAATCCATGAACATGGTATGCCCTTCCATTTACTTAGCAGTCTTCTGTGATTTCTTTTAGCAATTTCTTGTGGTTTTCTTTGTATAAGTCTTTTGTATCCTTAGTTAGATTTATTCCTAAATATTTTATTCTTTTGGTTGCAATTGTAAATGGAATTTTTTTCTTGATTCCCCCACTGATTGTTCATTTCTAGAGTATAGAAACACTACAGATTTTTGAGTATTGATCTTGTAACCTGCCACTTTGCTGTATTCATTTATTAGCTCTGGTAGTTTTGCTGTGAATTTTTCAGGTTTTTCGACATATGGTATCAAATCATCTGCAAACAGTGAGAGGTTTACTTCATCCTTTCCAATTTTGATGCCTTGTATTTCTTTTTCTTGTCTAATTGCTCTGGCTAGAGCTTTCAACACAGTGTTGAATAACAATGGTGATAGTGACATCCTTGTCTTGTTCCTGATCTTAGGGGGAAATTTTCAGTTTTTCCCCGTTGATGGTAATGTTAGCTGTGGGTTTTTCATATATTCCCTTTATCATGTCGAGGAAGTTCCCATCTGTTCCTATCCTTTGAAGTGTTTTCAACAGGAAAGGATGTTGAATTTTGTCAAATGCCTTTTTTGCATCAATCGAGGTAATCATGTGTTTTTTCTGCTTTGATTTGTTGATATTGTGTATTGCATTAATAGATTTTCTTGTGTTGAACCATCCTTGCATACCTGGGATGAATCCTACTTGGTTATGGTGTATAGTTCTTTTAATGTGCTGCTGGATTCGATTTGCTAGAATTTTGTTGAGGATTTTTGCATTATATTCATTAGAGAGATTGGTCTGTAGTTTTCTTTTTTTGCAATATCTTTGTCTGGCTTTGGTATGAGGGTGATGTTGGCTTTGTAGAATAAGTTAGGTAGCTTTCCCTCCTCTTCAATTTTTTTGAAGAGTTTGAGCAGGATTGGTACTAATTCTTTCTTGAATGTTTGGTAGAATTCACATGAGAAGCCATCGGGTCCTGGACTTTTCTCTTTGGGGAGCTCCTTAATGACTGGTTCAGTTTCTTTACTCGTGATTGGTTTGTTGAGAGTGTCTGTTTCTTCTTGAGTCAGTGTTGGTTGTTTGTGCCTTTCTAGGAAGTTGTCCATTTCATCTACATTGTCTAGTTTATTAGCATAAAGTTGTTCATCGTATCCTCTCATTATCTCTTTTATTCTTGTGGGGTCAGTGGTTTTGTCTCCTCTTCCATTTCTGATTTTATTTGTTTGTATCCTCTCTCTTCTTCTTTTGTCAACCTTGTTAAGGGTCCATCAATCTTATTGATTTTCTCAGAGAACCAGATTCTGGTTTTGTTGATTTTCTCGATGGTTTTCATGTTCACAATTTCATTTGTTTTTGCTCTAATCTTAGTTATTTATTACCTTTTGCTTGCTTTGGGCTTAGTTTGCTGTTCTTTCTCCAGTTCTTCCAAGGAACAGTTAGTTCCTTGATGTTTGCTCTTTCTTCTTTTTTGATATAAGCATTTAGAGCAATAAACTTCCCTCTTAGCATTGCCTTTGCTGCATCCCATAAATTTTGATATGTTGTGTTTTCATTTTCATTTGCCTCGAGATATTTACTGATTTCTCTTGTAATTTCTTCCACCCACTGGTTGTTTAATAGTGTGTTGCTGAGCCTCCATATATTTGTGTATTTTCTGGCCCTCTGTCTATTATTGATTTCCAGCTTCCTTCCTTTATGATCTGAGAAAGTGTTTTCTGTGATTTCAGTCTTTTTAAATTTACTGAGACTTGTTTTGTGACCCGGCATATGGTCTCTTCTTGAGGATGACCCATGAGCAACTTGAGAAAAAGGTGTCTCCTGCTGTTGTGGGGTGTAATATTCTATAAATGTTTGTTGAGTCTAGTTTGTTTATTGTATTATTCAAATTCTTTGTTTTTTTATTGATCCTCTGTCTGGGTTTCTGTCCACTGATGAGAGTGGGGAATTGACGTCTCCATCTTTATGGTAGATGTGTCTAATTTCTCTTTTCAGTGTTTTCAGTTTTTGCCTCATGTATTTTGGAGCACTCTGGCTTGGTGCATAAATGTTTATGATTGTTATGTCTTCTTGTTGAATTGTTTCTTTTATTAATACATAGTGTCCTTCTTTTATTTAATTGTTTTACATTTGAAGTCTAATTTGTTGGATATTAGTATAGCTACTCCTGATTTTTTCTGTTTGTTGTTTGCATGAGATACCTTTTACCAAGCTTTCACTTTCAACCTGTGTTTGTCCTTGGGTCTAAAATGCGTCTCCTATAGACAACATATAGATGGGTCCTGTTTTTTAAGCCATTCTGCCAGTCTACTTGATTGGGGAGTTTAATCCATTAATTTAGTGTTATTACTGTAAGGACAGTACTTTCTTCTCCCATTTTGCCTTTTGGATTTTATGTTATATCTAATTTTTCTTCTTTTTACTTTTACTGATAGTCTCCATTTCTACACTCTTCTCCACACCTCTCTCTCCTGTCTTTTCCTATATGTCTCTAGTGCTCACTTTAGTATTTCTTGCATGGCCAGCATCTTGGTCACAAATTCTCTCAGTGATTTTTTTGTCTGAACATGTTTTAATTTCCCCCTTATTTTTGAAGGACAATTTTGCTAGATATTGAATTCTTGGATGGCAATTTTTCTCTTTTAGTGTCTTAAATATATCATACCACTTTCTTCTCGCCTCCATGGTTTCTGCTCAGAAATCTATGCATAGTCTGTTGGGCTTCCCTTGTATGTGATGGATTGCTTTTCTATTGCTGCTTTCAAAATTCTCTCTTTCTCTTTGACATCTGACATTCTGATTAGTAAGTGTCTTGGAGTATGTCTGTTTGGATCTGTTCTGTTTATGTTATGCTGTACTTCTTGGATCTATAATTTTAGGTCTTTCATAAGAGTTGGGAAATTTTCAGTGATAATTTCCTCCATTAGTTTTCCTCTTCTTTTTCCCTTCTCCTTGCCTTCTGGGACACCCACATGTATATTCATGCACTTCTTGTTGTCATTTAGTTCCCTGAGTCCTTGCTCATATTTTTCCATTCTTTTCCCTATATTTTCTTTTGCTTGTCAGATTTCAGATGTCCCATCCTCCTGTTCACTAATCCTATCTTCTGCCTCTTGAAATCTAACATTGTAGGTTTCCATTGTTTTTTTCATCTCTCCTGCTGTGCCTTTCATTCCTATAAGTTCTATGATAAGAAATCTTTCAATTTCTTATTTTTGTTCGTCCTTTGTCTTCTTTATATCCTCCCTCAGTTCATTGATTTGATTTTGGATGAGGTTTTCCATGTCTGTTTGAACATTCTGAATTAATTGTTTCAACTCCTGTATCTCATTTGAATTGTTGATTTGTTCCTTTGACTAGGTCATATCTTCAGTTTTTCTAGTATGATTTATTATTTTTTGCTGGCGTCTCGGCATTTAATTTGCTTAATTAGTTTATTCTGGAAACTGTTTTCATTTTTTTTATCTAGAATTTTCTTGCTGGATTGCTTCCTTGTCTGTGTTCTTTGACATTCAGTTCAGTTTATTCTGGACCTCTAGCTTAGGTTTTGTTTAGCAAATCAGATTTTTTCAGTTCTTGTTTTCTTGTTTCTTGCCCTCCCTGTATGATGCCTTTTTTTCCCCTTAGGTGGATATACTTAGGTCAGATTTTCCCAGACGAAACTGGCCTCCTTTCAGGAGGAAAGAGTCACCTGCATCGATTTTCCCTGAGGGTGAGACCCAGCAGGTTGATAGATTTTCCTATGTTTTTCCTATCCTGCCCAGTATGTGGCGCTTGTCTACCTGTAGATCCCACCAGCTTAAGGTGATGTGGCACCTTTAACTTCAGCAGACTCTCTCTGTTGGGGGTGTGGTTGAGACAGAAGAGAGGTTGTAGGCTGTCTTTAATCGCTTCAGTTTTCCAGACCCTGGGGTCTGGATTCCTTGAGGGAAGGATTCTTCCTGAGTTGGGCCCCACCCCTCTCCTGGGGAAGGTACATCCTCCAGATAAGCTCTCAGAGAAGCTTAATTCTGCCCTTGCCCAGGGCAGTTGGAGCCTGAGAAACCTTACAGTTGTTTCCAAAGAGCAGTCAAGCCTTAGTAACACAGCTACAAAAAAGAAAAGAAAAAAAAAAATCCTTTTCAGAGCAGGACAACCATTCCTCAGGTTTGCCTATCATGAGCTTAAGTTGGTACATTGTTCTTTGTATCTCCAGGTCCTATGTGCCCCCTCCTTTCCTTCAGGGCCCAGATCCTTTCAAGTATATTGTGCTGTCCAATCCAAAAAACCCTCTGCTTTGTTTTTGTTTTTTTCTTTTTCTGTCTTCCCTGCCCCTCTGTGCTGGAGCAAAAACCAGCAACCTCAGCTTTTACTTGAGGTTCAGCTGAGCTGGGGTCCTGTTTTTAGTAGTCAGAATTTGTTAATTAATTCCACAGATTGGAGCTTGGTTGAGCTCAGCCCCTTGCTGCTAGTAAAGTTTCTTTCCTTTCCCCTCTGGGAACCAGCCTGTGGGGGAGGAGCACCGGCCTCCATGGCTTGGGGGACTCACGGTTCTAGGTGGGATTGCAGCTGGTCCAGCTTGTGCAGACTGGTGTACTCTGTGTGTCTGGTCACTGATGTGGCCTCAGCAGTTATTCTGCACTGTTCCTGGCTGTTTCCTCACTGCTCTGGAGGACAAATTAAATCCCACACCTCACTAAGCTGCCATCTTGGCTCCTTCCCTTGTGGCCTCTCCAAAGGTCAGTTTCTTACTTTTTTGTACTAGGAGAGCCGTCGCTGCAACTGCCTGAACATACCTGGGTCAGCCTCTGGAGACAGAGTCCAAAATTTTAAAAAGGAAGGCCACAGGTCTCCTTTGGCCTCCCCAGGTTTGGGTTAGTACCTCTGAAGCTGTTCTTTTATCCACTGTAACAAATAGATGCAAAGGCTTCTCGAGGAAGGAGAGAGCCAGAACAGGAGTCTGTACCAGTTCTCTTCTGAACCCTTCTAAGGCTCCTATATCCCCTTCTCTCCATTCTCTCTTCCTTTAGCAGTATTTGTTCTAGTCCTTTAGTTTCAGAGGCATGAGAATCTATTTACCACCCACAATACTTTACTAATCCCAAGAACTTCTTTAGTTCCCTCTTTGTCCATGGGAGAGGCAATCCAATTATGGCCTGAATTCTTTCTGTATTTATTTTCCTTCTTCCTTTACTTATGAGATGGCCTAAGTATCTAACTTCCTTTTCCACAAACTGTAGTTTACCTTTCAGTATTCTTAGGCCCTGGCCTTCTAAAAAGTTCAGCGGATCTTTTCTAGCTTGGGCAAACCACCTGTCTTTCTTTACCTGATATTAACAGATCATCTACATTCTGTAAAAGGGTAATTTCAGATGGGATCAGAAGTTTTTCCAATACTCTTTCTAGTTCCTGCCCAAAGAGATTGGGGGATTCTGTGAAGCCCTGGGGTAGGAATGTCCACTCATATTGCTGCCTCCTTCCAGTAAAGGGATTTTCCCATTCAAAGGTGAACAAGTCTTTACTCTCTGGATGAAGAGGGCAGGCCCAAAAGGCATTCTTCAGATCTACAACACTGAATCATCTATGATGGTAGGGGATCCTATTAAGGAGAATATAAGGGTTAGGAACCATGAGTTGTCTAACCTGAACAATTTGGTTGATGGTCCTCAGATCTTGTACCACCCTCCATCTGCCATCTGCTTTCTGGACAGGTAGTATTGGAGTATTGAAAAGAGACAAACAGGTTTCTAAGAGCCCATTTTGAAGACCTTCAGTGATAGGCTAAATCCCTGTTTCCCCTTCATTGGGGTGGGATACTGGTTTTGTCAAAATGTCTTCCCTTTTTCATTTTATTTTGATAGGCGGAACCTGCAACAGCCCCCCTACCCCCCGTTTCCCTCTTTCACCTGTGCTTTTGCTTGGATGTCCTTTTATCTTCTTTGGTAAGCAAGGCTAAGACATCTTGTATCTGGCCATCCCTTACCAGGTCCAGTCCCATGGGTACTATCATGTCCTTTCCCAACAACTTATTCCCAGCTCCTGGATGTACACCAAGGAGCTTATAATTTGGTTATTTCACAACAGATATTAGTAGGTTTGAAAATGGGAACTTTAAATCCATCCCCTTACCCCTGAAACTGTGAGGGAGCTACTGGAGAACTCGGTCCCCTTTGGGATGTGGTTTACAGAAGATTGAGCTGCCCTGGTGTCTACCAAAAATTCTTCCTCATATGGGCCCACCTTTAGATTTACTAAAGGCTTCTGATGGGCTCTTGAGATGAGGAACCTCTGACTCCCCTAGTCGTCATAATTCATCAGGGCATCACCCAATCTTCTTTCTTTAAATTCAGGCACTCCCTTTTGAAATGACCAGTTTTCCCACAGTGATGACACCTTGTGGAGTCTTGTATCCTCCTTGCTCCTTTATCCCATCTGGCCCAGACTGTTTCTGTCTTGTGCCTGCGTGTCTCTTCCCTGCTTTGTCTCTAATCTCTTCTTGATCATGTGGTCAACCATGCTTATCATGACTTTAGTTTTTTCCTCTGCTTTTCCTCTTCCCTTCTTACAAATGCTTTCTGAGACTCTCTTGATAACTCTTCTAGTGGTTTATTTATTCACCCATCCATTTTCTGGATATTTTTCTGAATATCAGGCCAAAATCCCTTTAGTAGCTGACCTTTAGCATTTCTTGGGCCACAGGACTATCTGGGTCCATTCCTGAGTATTTCCTCACCTGGTTTCTCAACCTTTGTAGGTAAGCAGTGGGAATCTCATCTTTTCTTGAGTTCCTCACAGGCTCTATTTTATTTCTGAGGTTTGGATACAGCCAATTTAATCCCTTGTGTAATGAGGTCTCTAAGATCCTTCATCTGTGCTCTGCTTTCCTGATGATTATTATCCCAATTGGGATCTCCATTGGTGAATTTTTGTCCTGCTGCCATTACCCCTTGTCCCAGTGGGTGCTGCCTCTCTCATTCTTTCATAGCCACCCCTCCTTACCATTCCCTTTTCCTCTCCCATAAAGAGGATTTTCAGGATGGACACAAATTCAGACCAGGTATATAAACTGGAGCTTAAGAATTGATCCAGTTGTTTGGCTAGCCCCATTGGATCGTCCATTAATGATTTCATCTTGAAATTCCTTACTTCTGTACTTATCAATGGGGCGTTTATGTAACTGATCTCCCCTGGTCCAATAGGTACTTCTTTCTCTTAGAGGGTATAGGGACTCAGGGTCTATGTTCCATTACCCTTTTTTCCTCAGGAGCCCCTGGAAATGGAAAATTTTGTATATCTTTTTTTACACTGTTCCAACGCCTTCCTTAGTTGTTAGTGGGTTGTAAACAAGTGGAGCAATTGGCCCTAATTGTCCCTCCGGCTTTCTGGGGGGAACACAGTTTAGTTTCATCGTGCGTTCAGGTCCACCAGTCCCTGCGCCAGGAGGAAGCATATGGCAGGGGAATGCTTAATAAAGGATCCTAGGCTTTAGTTTCTAAAGATTTGGTCTCTGGGTCCAGGGTTTTAACTTTCATGGATTAAGAGTGGTCCCCTTCCTTTTAGCCAATACATTTTTGGAGAAGGCTTTTTATTTTTTTTTAATTAACATAAAGCATGAGGTCAGCATAGAGCAATCCTTATCTGCCCTGTATTTTGGCCAGAATACGTCGGGTGGCAGTATTCTTTCTTTGGTCCAAATATAACAACAATATTTAATCATTTTCTTTTTGTCCTTTCCATTGGTCAGATCATTATCAGTCCAATGTTTTAACATTCTCCCTATTGGACTATCGGGGGTAGTGATCCCATAGAACTCTATAGGTACCCCCTTCCCTTTCACACTGGCCAATCATCTGCCTCTATTATCCATTCTGAGTCTTGTCTGGGTTTCTTTTTCTCAGCACCATTTCGCTTCATCCATTTCTACTCCTTTCCCTCATGGGAGAAGGGAACCATGGATTTAAGTTCTGCACTCACTTTGTGCAATAAGTCGCACATCTCATATGCACACACTCAACCTCAGACTCATCAGAATTTCCCGACCACCAAGGCAATACTGAATAGTCTTTTTTTTCCCACATTGGTCTGTGTGCGTCGTTGCCTGGTCACTATGAGGCAGATTTTTCCTTCCCCTTTTCTGGTTCACATTTGGCAGATCTAAGCTTCTGGTCTTGAGTCCTGGCTGTTGGAAGTGGGCCCCCAATGGCAGAATCTGAGGCTGCTCAATCAGTAGGGTGTGCCTTCCTCTCATCTACCCCCAGGGATCCCCTTCCAAAGCCTCGGATTCTGAACAAGCCCCCAAAGTTGTCAGAAAGAAAGCCATACTTGAAAGATAATAAACACACTCACCCGATTGTGGAGAAGAAGAGAATTTATTAATGATCTTGCAAGAATGGGCATGCACCCAAAATGTGGTGGCTGGCACACCAACCAACAGGAGGCAGCAACATTTATTCCCTAAATCTAACAAACACATCCCTCCCGTTTCCCTATTGGCTGAGTACTCCAGAGGTTACAGCCTATCTGAGAGGTCTGACTCATATTTTTTTCCCATCCAAGGAAATGGCACTGGTCCTCAAGCTTATGTAGAGGCCCCCACCCCCCCATCCCTTTCCCCGACTACAGAACTGGTCTGGGCTGATTTTGCAGCCTTTTGTTTAGTAAGTTTCATTTTCCCCACTCTGCAGCATTTTGTGTGAAAACTATACTTACTTTTAGTCTTAAAATTGCATGTCTATATAATGATCCAGTGAGACTTGTCGTTTTGGGACTGTAATACTTTGTAACTTCCCGATTTGAAGATTATGTAAGTGCAAAATGATTAGTTTTTTTCTCCTTCCCTCTATTCTTTCAGCCACACTTTTGGCACTTCACATTTCTTAGTTGTGTTTGTTGGTTTATTTTCTGTCTCATCCTGGAATGAAAGCTTCTTGATGTCACTTTTTTTTTTAACTTTTGTTATTGTATAATATAACATATATACAAAGCAAAGAAAGGAAAAAGCAATAGTTTTCAAAGCACTCTTCAACAAGTAATTACAGGGCAGATCCCAGAGTTTGTCATGGGATCATCTCAGATTTTTCCTTATAGCTGCTCCAGAACATTGGAGGCTAGAAAGAATAAATTCTTTTTTATCATCACAATTGACTTTTTTTTTCTTTTCAATAAATTTCAAAGTGCAGCACAACAATTAGTTGTAGAACAGATTTCAGAGTTTGGTGAAGTCAGGATTTTTTAATCTGTTTTATGTACTACTATCCAATAAATTTTGGTTTGATGAATAATAAACAAATTATCAGGTAAGACTTCTCAGTAGTTCCTTATAAATTTCTGTCTGTAAGTCTCATACTTTACCAAAAACCTCTATTTTTCCTGTTTCATGCACACACATATATACATACATATTTGTAAGTTTTATGTGTATATGTAAATGTATATATTTACGTATATACAAACATTTATTTTAAATCACAGAGTTAGAAAGTAATTTTAATTTTTTTAAGAGGGAGAAAAATTTAGTGACTCTTTTTTGACTTTATATTTTTCGAAATTGATAGTTAGGCAATAGGTATTTTCCCTGTCTGGCTTGATTGTGGTTGTATGTTGCATTAATATTTTAAATTCATCTGACTTTGGTATTTGCATTTTGCATTTTATGAATTCTCTGAATTCTTGATGTTAATGTTATTTTGCATTTCATTTCTAATGGAATTATATCTTATGTTTTTCAGGTTGTGTGATAGCTGAGCTTTTCACAGAAGGTGTACCACTATTTGACCTCTCTCAGCTTTTGGCTTATAGAAATGGACATTTTTTTCCTGAGCAAGTGTTAAACAAAATTGAAGATCGCAGTATCAGAGAATTGGTAACTATGCTACAGATTACACATATTTGCCATGAAGTTTTTAGTATAATATGTCGCTACTTTTGCATGAGTCAGCTCTCTGGAGTGTTATAAATTTTGAAAAAAGCAGTAAAGTCCCATAGACTAATATAAACTCTATTTGCCTTTACTTTATTGGGTGAAATGTATCCTTTTTCCCCCCTCTTCAGGCATAAAGCTCATTTGACTTAATTTTAATTATATAAAAATATATAGGTATATATATAATATGTATATATAAAATAGGGAGTATATCTTCCCAAAGTATATCTTTCTGAAATTTCGCTTTAGGTTCTAATTTTTACTTTTTAGGTAAATTTATTGAAGGAGTTTCCTGGGGGTTGGAAAAATTGTCTAGGATAGAGCCTGCTAATAAGAAATGAAGAAGACGCACATCTAAAATGAAGGAGATAGGAAACGTCAACTTTAATATAAGACAGTAGTATAGTGCCATTTCATATATATAAATGGCTAATCTTTGTATACCTCTTCAACCCAGAGGGCGGTTCTGGAAGGGGAGCTATAGAATCACAAAACAGTGTAGCAGAGGAATTCTGTGAGAGATCAGCTTAAGCCATATATCCACATTAATGTTTGACGGCGTATGTTTTTATGTCACTATAGTGATTGATGCTTTTGGTGGTCTCTCTGAGTCATGGGTAGAGCTGTGGAATGTTTAGTATATTCTTTAGTAAGGTAAGGAAATATATATTTTTAATTTCTCTTAAAAATGGTCAATATTAAAAAACAAGATGCTTCAGAGGAAGCCAGTTTAGTTCGTGTTCAGCGAACAGTATACTGAATCGGGAGTTGGCATACTTGAGTATTGGGGTATGAAACTGATTTGCCATGCAAGTTTGACTAAGTAACTTCGTGACCTTTGGGCCTATGCTTTCTCAACTGTGAAAGGAGTGAATTTGACTAATCTTTAAGGTTGAATCAAATGTAAAGGTAATTTAATTAGTTCACCTTTTCTTTTAATTCAGTTGACTTCTTAGCATTTGAGTTCAATGCTATGCTCTTATTTAGAATATAAACATAAAGCACAAATAACTAGACATATTATATAGTATTTGAGCTTTGAAGGTCCAGGAAAGATTAAATTACGTTCTGTATATTGAAAAAAGATTATGTATCATATTAAATACATCATTTTCAGTGTTTGCATGATTTAACATCTCTTCTACACAATTTGAAAAGTTTAAACCACCAGGTTCCTTTTTGACTACACCCTAGAACTGTGCTTACATTGTGTATTCTTTTGGAATTGTGGCACCAATACTCTAGACCAGAACTCTTTTTTTTTTTAGTTTGCAGATATGCACATTTTATTTTATTTTTATTAATTTTTATTTTATTTATTAAACGTACAAGCATATGAACACAAACATTCTTACCATATGATCA
The DNA here is from genome assembly GCA_004026745.1 of Myrmecophaga tridactyla. Lineage (NCBI taxonomy): Eukaryota > Metazoa > Chordata > Mammalia > Pilosa > Myrmecophagidae > Myrmecophaga > Myrmecophaga tridactyla. The sequence continues at coordinate 43,690 of PVIY010019897.1, forward strand.
TTCCATTTTACATATATAATCAGTAACTTGCAATATCACCGTATAGTTGTATATTCATCATCACGATCATTTCTTAGAACATTTGCATCAATTCAGAAAAAGAAAAGAGAAAAAATACTCATGCATACCATACCCCTTACCCCTTCCTTTCATTGATCACTAGCATTTCAATCTACTAAATTTATTTGAACATGTTCCCCCTGTTATTTATTTATTCTTAATCCATATGTTTTACTCATCTGTCTATAAGGTAGATAAAAGGAGCATCAGACACAAGGTTTTCACAATCACACAGTCACATTGCAAAAGCTGTATCATTATACACTCATCTTCAAGAAACAAGGCTACTGGAACACAGCTCTACATTTTCAGGCAGTTCCCTCCAGCCTCTCCATTACACCTTAACTAAAAAAGGTGGTATCTATTTAATGTGTAAGAATAACCTCCAGGATAACCTCTTGACTCTGTTTGAAATCTCTCAGCCATTGACACTTTATTTTGTCTCATTTCGCTCTTCTCCCTTTTGGTCAAGAAGGTTTCCTCAATTCCTTGATGCTGAGTCCCAGCTAATTCTAGGATTTCTATCCCACGTTGCCAGGAAGTAGACCAGAATTCTTAGCCTGGAACATGTAGATGGACTTCAGGGGTTCTATGGTTCTTCCCAGAAATGTATATTATTTTGTATGCAAAAATTATGTATATAAATTTTTCTCTGGAAAAGATCATTGCTTTCATCAGACTCTCAATGGTGTCTGCTACTTAAAAGTTTAATAATACTAGGGGTGCAAGGGTAGTTCAGTGATTGAATTCATGCTTGCCATGCAGGAGATCCAGGTTCGATTCCCAGTCCATGTACTTCCCAAAAAAGCTAACAAACAAGTAAAACAAACCAAAAACAAACAAAACATTCAACAAATGACGCTGCAATAATGGGATACTCACATGGAAAAATAATGAAATGTGATCCCACCATAGCGCATACAAAAAATTTTTTTCTAAGAATACTCTAGTTGGGGGTGGGAATGGGGTGGGAATGTATTATTCCCTGGTCTTAATAAAGGGGGAATAGTGAACAGTGTGTGTGATATCTCATATTACTCAGTAGTCTGGTTCTGGAATTAGTATGTCAGGTAAAGATTGAGAATATTATAAAGAGATTGTTCAACTCAACAACAAAAAGATAGCCAATCCAATTACAAAATGGGAAAAAGACTTGAACAGACACTTCTCAGAAGAGGAAATACAAATGGCCAAAAGGCACATGAAGAGATGCTCAACGTTCCTGGCCATTAGAGAAATGCAAATCAAAACCACAATGAGATATCATCTCACACCCACCAGAATG